>MU748345.1:134686-157014 GCA_026770625.1 Nicotiana glauca | reverse complement strand
AATTAATAATTGGATTTTCTAAAAGACTTAAACTTCGTTTTCTCAAATTAATAAAGAGAATTGACCTTTCCTGAATATTTGCTCCACGATGACTTCCTGACTGATTATCTGTCTGCGTGTGTTTATTTTGGAACGGGCCGATCGCCTCAGTATATTAATAGATGCATCTATAAGTGCGCCGTCGACCCTCGACAAGTGCACATTTATTTCTGTTGGATCGGACCGTCGCCTCGGTATGATTTGCGCATGCTTGTATTGCTGCCTAGACTTATTTAAGTCGTTACATGCCTCACTATGGCTCGATCTCATTGTGAAAATAATAAAAAGGAAATCTTGAAAAATTTCCTATGAAAGTTACCTAGTTAAGTAACCTAGTTAAGTAACTTAATAATTAAGTAACTACAATTCCACCCAAAAAAAGTTACTTAATTATTGCCTGAATTTCAATCAACCAGTCAAAAGAAAGAAGAAGAAAAGTTTTTACTATTTTCACCTACAACCATGAACACAAACAAATAGCTTTATATATAGCCTAATGAAGTTACATCTTCCATGAAAGAAACGTTAAAAATTTAATCCAAAAATTCAATGCCAAAATGGAATTTGAAACCAAAACGTATCTTAAGAATTCAAATCCAAGAATTCAATAGCAAAGAAGAAACCGTTATAATCATTCCCTATTCAAGATTAAAGGAAATTATTGACAGTATAAAAAATATAACCGACTGCAATACCCATTCAATGTTAATAAACATTGAGATATTAAAATTATTAAAATACTCATTCTTTTTGAGTTATTAAAAAATATTGTATTTTTTAACAACTTTAAAACTTACAGCTAGTTGCTTTGGGATTCACCATCCATGGCAAACCAGAAGAAGAAAAGGACAAAAGAATGGGGAGGAAGAGAACAGGTGATATAGAGAGAAAGTGGAATTAGGTGGATTTTGATCAAAAAGACCAAAGTGCCCTCGTAGTTAAAATAAAATAATTAAGTGAAAAAATAAAATAAAATAGATATTGACACGTGGCGCGCGTGTACTACACATTCCACCACAAGACTGACTAAGTGTTACCGATGTGTATTAAGTTCACCCCAAACAAGAATAGGGGTGACATAGGTCGCCCGTAAAGTTAAGGTGTGTAAGTGATTTTTCCGAACAAGTTTGATGGGCAATTTTTGTATTATCTCTTATATATATACTGTCGACAATAAATTTGGTTCATGAAAATAAAATCAAGACCGAAAATTTTGCAACAATCATAGTATTTGATTTTGAATATTGTATGATTCCTCTGATTCTACTTTTCTAGTATAAATTCAAAGGCCTTGGAGCTTGATCTTGAACCTATATTTGTTTCCACGAACGATAATCTTGTTCTTGAGCTTGAGCTTGATCTTGATTGCTTGAACTTGATCTTGATTCGTTCTTCGTTCTTGAGCTTGAACTTTATTTCTTGAACTTGAACTTGATTGCTTGAAGCTTGAAACTTGTGGAGGAATTTGCAGTGTTTGATCCACGAGCTCTCTCTTGCTTCTTGTTGTAACTTCTGGTGTCTTTTCTGATTTAAGAAGACCCCTATTTATAGTTGTGGAAAGGAAGAGTTGTGATAAGAACAAACTCTTTCCGACCAATCAAATTGAAGGATGACATGGGCGCATTTGATTGGCCAGAACATGTCACTTGCACACGTGGCGTGATTTTATTGGCCTTTCAGTGTGAATGGACATGCCTTGTCATTTTGACACGTGGCATGGTCCTATTGGCTTTTTCGTTTGACTTGGCATGCCACGTCATTTGACACGTAGCACCAAATTGGGCCTCTAGGACGATGACATCTTGAGGGGAGAAATTCAAAAATAGCCAGATTTACTGCTGGTCGTTGAAAAATAGCCAAGTTTCAAAAGCCATTGAAATTTAGCCACTTTAAATCTGAGCGAAAACACTATTCAAAATTCGGAAAAATACGCCCGCAAATTTTACGGGAGTTCCAGCATAAGTATGCTTGAACTCCCGTAAATTTTACGGGAGTTCCAGGATAACTATGCTGGAACTCCCGCAAATTTTACTAGAGTTCAAGCATAATTATGCTGGAACTCCCGCAAATTTTACGGGAGTTCCAGCAAGTATAATTGTCCAGTATAATATACTGGAGTTTGGAGCACTGGTGCTCCAGTCTCCCGCAAATTTTACAGGAGTTAGCAAAGTATACCGGTCCAGCATAATATGCTGGAGTTCGTATACAAATGCACCAGAACTCCCGTATATTATACTGGACCGGTCCCTGTTGCAGCAAAATAGTGGCTATTTTTCATTGACCAGTGTGAAAACTGGCTATACCATGATATTTTAACCATCTTGAGCTTAATGAAGTGGGCTCATCACTTTAGCCCAATTAAATGGGCTAGTCCAATGGATTAAGACTTATTTATTTAACCCACATGTATTGAACTTATATAATTAATTCAATTATATTAGCCCATAGTATTTATTTGGACTAATATATCTTGAATTTAAAATATAATCCAAATTATTTTATGGATTTAAAATTTATATGTCTACAAATGCCTCCTACTTCAAGTATTGTCGGAGCATGAACTTATTAACGACAAAGCCTTGAAGTATCAGTGAAGCCCCAAATACAGGTGTCAAACTAGAGCTTCGAACGGGATAATTTCCACAACTAACTTGCATTTTTGCCTTCACAGTATCAATGATAATTCATATTTGAATAAAACAAAACTATAGTGATTGAAGTTTGTAGTAGTTTCATTACATTCACGTAATTACTGTCCAAAACAAATTTGTTGCCAATTTATATTCTTTGCAAAGTAGTCTTCTTCGTTTCTAATAAGATTCCGGGAGATAAACATGCGTACTCGATTTCCATGTTGGAAACGAATTTCTGTTACTGCCTTTACTAGTCAAATTCTTCTTCGAAGACACAAGCAGTAGCCGAATCTGACACGAACAACAATTGCAATATCCCACATCGTCAAATTTACTGTCCGATGCCTTCCCATATGTGTATATATAGACGTACGTTCGTCCCCTCTAAAACATCAATTTGTAGTATTCGCAAGCTCTATTGAGTCTAGTTTTGTGGATTCGAAAGCATTGACGTGAAGGTAATTTTTTTTTTCTTTTTTTTTTTATTGTGCTTTTTTTTTTGTCACACTTCCTTTTTACGCGACACCTCCGGAAGGGTATAATAAAGGGAGTTTTTAAAATACGTTTTGAATCACGTCACATAAATACACCGGTAGTTTTAGACATATTTTAACATCGTTGAGATTTAGATTTGGGTCACTGCGCACCCGAATTTAGGAAAGTAATGTTATTAATTACGCGCCTAAAGCAACT
This sequence comes from Nicotiana glauca, assembly GCA_026770625.1. Taxonomy (NCBI): domain Eukaryota; kingdom Viridiplantae; phylum Streptophyta; class Magnoliopsida; order Solanales; family Solanaceae; genus Nicotiana; species Nicotiana glauca. The sequence continues at coordinate 153,649 of MU748345.1, read as the reverse complement.
AAGCATTTGCACTTTGCGAGGGCCATGAAATTTGCTAAATGGCACGCCTCGGAATCTATGGATCAAATGTTAATTGAGTGAGGGTCATGCATTAGAAATCATTTGGAGATGAAGTGTACATCAACTAATGGAATGTTTTACAATAATCTGATGCTTGAAATTTTTTTTTTCTTAAAGACTTGGAGCATGATCTTCTTTAGCTCAACGTTAATGCTCGATTCGGGAAATTAAAACATCAATTTCAAGAAAAGGTTCTCACACTCTTTTTTTTTAATGCTAATTAATTATTAGTTATTCCTTAGCAAACATTGCCCATTTTTGTGAATATACAATTGCCCTTTTCTTATATCTACCTACATTTATGCTATTAAATTAAAAGAGAGCCCCACCAAACTATGATTAATAGAAATTGAATATACATCTACTAATAATTAGGGGAACACTTAAATTAATTTGTAACCACAGATCAAAAAGCAAACCAACAACAGAGTAAAGCATCACAGGGCCGAATTTACTTTAGCAATCAACTAACAAAAGAAAAAATATGCCTTTTGAATTATTCAACTCGTGATTTAATAACCAAAGTTAACTGACAATTCTAGATTCATTTGAGCACAAGATTAAATTATTAAAACTATTCAAGCATGAACACCTACTTGAGATCAAGACATATGACAGAATAATTAAAATTTACAGAGAGAAGCATATGAATAGGAAGCATCATAAACCTATTTGCATATAACATAGAACCAACAACAATTTAGGGGTGGACATTTCAATTGAAGGATTTCTAACCTTTTGCTGCATACAAGAAACGAAACCCAAATGAGGTGCTGATTGAAACCTCAGACTGGCAACCATGGATAGAACCGGAAACGAACAACGACTAACCACGACCTCGACGCTCGCCGGAAAGCTCAAACTAAATCAGAAAACAGACCCAACGAACTCCATGACATTAGCTCCTGATCTGGAGTTGTCTCTCGGCTGATGGAATTGTTGTTTTGGTTTTGTTTATGAGGAATGAGATGAACTGATGAGGGTGGGAGCTCTATGGCTGCGGCACTGATTTCAATCCGTTTTTTTTTACTGCCCCTGTATATAGAATGTATATCCAGCGTATATATTGTATACCCCCATCTCCGTTAAAAAGAATCCATCCCCATTTTATTTTTCTCTCTATTATTTTTAACCCCTCTCCTTTGAACTTCTCTTCTTCCTCCTTTGCAGAATGGGGAGGTCCCCCTTTTTAAAATTATCCCACACTCCCTCTCTCTTTCCCCCAAAATCTTCTCCTCCTCTCAAAATGTTTTGCCCCCTTTTTTTTCCACTCCAATAAAGAGACTACTAAGGGAGATGACTATGATTTTCTTGGTAAGGTGGGGGTCCGAAATGTTTCTTCTTTTTTAGTATATATCGAATGTATATGAAGAGTATCCAATGTATATTTCAGCCCTCTTTAAATAAGCACCTAGCTTAGTGCATTCACTACTACAAAATCTTTTTTATTTTTAATCACCCAATGAATTAGTGTTATTTAGTTAATTCCTTAGTGAATTGTTATCCCAACCATTATGGAAATTTCTTAGTAATTACCCTAATAACAATTACCATCAATAATTAAGAACCAAGTTAAAGGAAAAACTACCAAAGTTTAAAAATTAAAATTAAAAGTGCAAAAATAACTCATTTTTTGTGATTATTCCCATTTTTCTAAATTAACTAATTTGTTGATTAATCCTAAAATGCGAAATTAAATCCTAAATGCAAATGCAACATATTTTATTTTTGTTGTATTTTTTCATAATCTGAAATACTACACAATGCCTTTTAAAATAAGATAGAAATACTACACAACGCCAAAGCTAATCCTAATTAAACTAAACATGAAATTATTTTTGTGTTTTTGAAATTATATAAAGATAAAAAATAAGGTACTATTTTTTGTATTATTATTATTATTATTTTTTTAAAAAAAATTTTTAATGAAAAATACATAAACTAAAGTATTTTTTTTTAATTTTTATTTTTAGTGTAATAAAATTAAGTAAAAGAGTCTCAATGAGTTGAAATAGCTATATTACGCCTAAATTAAATAGTTACGTGCCAAAATATGAAAAAATCTTGCGGGGGGTCAAAAATCACATGTCCACACTTCTTTGTTATCTTTTTTTCCTTTTTTGTAGGTCAAGCGAGAAATGTATATTCTTGTTCAACAAGATGATCCACGCATGAAGAAAACAATCTTGGGGTGATGGGATGAGTACTCATCCCTGCCCAAATATCGGAGGAATTACTTTTGTGGCCCGATTCTTGGAGAGATTACTCTCAATGTGGCCCGATTCTTGGAGAGATTACTCTCAAAATGGCCTGATTCTTGGAGAGATTACTCTTAATGTAGCCAAATTCTTGGAGAGATTACTCTCAAAATGGCCCGATTCTTGGAGAGATTACTCTCAATGTGGCCCGATTCTTGGAGAGATTACTCTCAAAATAGCCCGATTCTTGGAGAGATTTCTCTCAAAATAGCCCGATTCTCGGAGAGATAACTCTCAATGTGGTTCGATTCTTAGAGAGATTACTCTCAAAATGACCCAATTCTTGGAGACATTACTCTCAAAATGACACGACTACAGGAGAGGCCGACTTAAGGTGCAATGGGACTCATATGTCCACCTTAAGATTGGAAAGTTGTAGTTCCTTTTAAGGAAAAACCCACAAAGAGGCCAACTTAAGGTGCAAAGGGACTTATATGTCCACCTTAAGATTGAAAAATTATAGTTCCTTTTAAGGATAAACCCACGAAGAGGCCAACTTAAGGTGCAAAGGGACTTATATGTCCACCTTAAGATTGGAAAGTTATAAAGCTTCAACTCGAAGAAGACATCAACTTGAACACTTGGCAAACTTTGAAGATTTGGCGGACTTTGCAGACTTCAACTCGAAGATTCGAAGGGCTTAAACAATTCAATTTTAAGATCGGCGAATTTGAAGACTTCAACTTGAAGACCAACGAACTTGAAGACTTCAACTTTGAGACTTGGAGGGCTTAAATATTTCAACTTGAAGATCGGCGAATTTGAACACTTCAACTTGAATACCGACGGAGTTGAAGATTTCAACTTTGAGACTTGGAGGGCCTAAATATTTCAACTTGAAGATCAGCGGATTTGAAGACTTCAACTTGAAGACCGACGGGGTTGAAGATTTCAACTTGGGGAATTCAATTTGAATACACTTGAAGACTTCAACTTGGAGACTTCGAGGGCTTAAATATTTCAGCTTCTCTTTTGCTTTATATTGTTTGACTTTTATCTTAGTCGCATAATTTTCAGCTTTACGTGCTTGTAACAAATGATTCATATCTTGTCGTGGGAGAGTCCAAATAATGAACCATCTGATGACTTCAATATCTAAAATATATCCAATACTCAAAATCAAAAACCTTCAGAATCGCACCGGATAATATTTTGAAACCAACATTAGATTTCACCATATTGAAAATTTCAGATTTCTCAGTGTAGAAATATCGAATTTGCAAACCGTTTGATTTCAAGAAAACCAGACTTTAAGATATACAACATATCCAAAATTCTCAATCAAAAAACTTCAGAATCGTCCCAGATAATATTTTGAAATCAACTTTATATTGCACCACACTATCAATTCCATATTTGCGCAGTCTCATCAATAAATTTATATCTCGGTGTTGAAATATCAAAATTGCAAACCGTTTGATTTCAAGAAAACTAGACTTCAAGATCTAGAACATATCCAAAATTCTCAATCAAACAACTTCAGAATCGTCCCGGATAATATTTTGAAATCAACTTTACATTGCACCATGCCATCAATTCTAGATTTGCGCACTCTCACAAAAATTTATATCTTGGTATGGAAGCCTCGAGATCGGAAGATGTCTTACTTGCCATCAATCGAAATTTAAGAGCCATATTCTCACAAATATCTTGAGTTCAAGTCTCACTGAATTTGAAACGTTGTGCCAAGCAATCTTTTCCTTATACTTGTGTTTTCTTTTGATGTCTCTCTCTTCTCTTCCACTTTTTTTAAGTAGAGGGCGGACTTGGAGACCAACAAACTTGAAGGTGTGAAGAACCTGAAGACATAGATAATCCCTGTACTTCAATGCACAAAGTTCAGTAGCAGGATGGCATTTCAGCTTGATCTTACATTCTTTCATACTTCATTTGAACAACAATTAGGGCAATATGTATCTTTTGAACTTATGTGATTGAACTTAGAATGAAACTCTAAGCTACCTACGTACCTCGGTGAAGAGGATCAAGTCATACCGTAGTTTAGACTGAGTAGATTTTTTTTTTACGTCCTAACTTTTGCCTAGGCCGCCTCTTTCGAGATTTTCAACCTAGCGGACTTTTTTTTGGCCCGTACATAGTTTATACTCTTGCGGGCCAGGAGTGTAGCAACCTACAGTTTAATCTCGTGCGTCAAGGAGCGTCATGACTTGCAGTTTAGGCTCGTACGTCGAGGAGCGTCATGACTTGCAACTTCATGGATAATACTTCTTCAAAAATTTGCCGTTGATAGGGCCGATTCTCGTACCATCTGCATCAACCAACTTGTAAGCCCCACTTGAGTAAGCTTCTTGCACGACATATGGCCCATCCCATTTTGAATTGAACTTTCCTACAGGTTTATGAGAAGTAATTATGGGTCGTCGTACGACAAGGAATTGATCTCCTACTTGAAAGGATCTCGGGCGAACTTTTTATTGAAGGCACGAGACAATCGAGCTTGATAACATTCAAGACTCTGTTGAGCTTCCAACCTTTTCTCATCAAGGACTCCAACTTTGTTAATCAAAGTCGAGCATTTTCTTCATTAGTGATCCCTTTTTGAATAGCCAGTCGTAATGAAGGTATTTGAAGCTCAAGTGGCAAGACGGCTTTGACTCCATAAATGAGTGAATAAGGAGTCGCCTGTGTTGGCGTGCGGTGAGTCGTCCTATATGACCATAGAGCTTCTTCCATACGGTCATTCCAATCTCGTTTGGATTTGGAGACGAATTTCTTTAACAAGTTGCATAGAGTTTTGTTGAATGCCTCAGTTAGACCATTGGCGGCAGCATTGTACATCGAAGAGTTACATTGCTTGAAGCCAAAGAGATCACAAATCTTGTTCATCAACCTATTATCGAATGGCTTTCCATTATCCGTTATTATGTAACGAGGAATGCCAAAGCGATAAATAATATTTACTTGGATAAAACTTGCAACATTTTCCTTAAGAGCAACATCTTCAACCCATTTTGAGAAGTAGTCAGTTGCAGCCAAGATGTATAGGTGCCCACCAGAGGACTTTGGCAGTGGTCCAACAACATCAAATCCCCAAGCATCAAATGGCCAGGATGCAACAGTCGGGTGCAACACTTCAGGAGGTTGATGAATAAAATTCGCATGGAATTGACAAGCTTTGCATCTTCAAGCATAATCCAAGAAATCTTTTACCATCATAGGCCAATAATTTCCCATCCTTTTGTTATGGAAGTGGAGCTTTGGTCCAGACTGGTGTGACCCACATACCCCAGAATGTGCCTCTTGCAAAGCTTAGAGAGCTTCTTCTTCTCCTAGGCATCGCAAGAGTACTCCCTCAAACGCCTTCTGTATAGAGTATCCTTGTAGTAAAGGAAGCGAGGCGCACGACGACGGATTTCAGTCCTTCTCCTCGGATTTTCTAGAAGTATCCCATAGCATAAGTAGTCAATAATGGGTTGTCGCCATTCTTCTTTCTCAACTTCAGAAACAGCAACAAGATGCTTGAGTTCATTTTCTTCACCTTCAGCCTCATTTGGGAGAGGTACTACCCATTTTTGGCATGCAGTAACTTGCGTTTGGTCAGGCAGGGCTAATGATGAAGCTAGAGCAGCTAAAGCATCAACCTTCTTATTTTCTTTCCTTGGCACATGTTGAATAGTCACATCACTGAGCCACCCCATCAACTTTTTAGCGTAATCATGATATGGGCGTAGTTCAGGCTTCTTAACCTCGTAACTACCCAAAAGCGGATTGACCACTAACTAGGAGTCACCAAAGACTTGCAATTGCAATTTCTTCATATCAACGACCATTTCAAGCCCAAGTATTAATGCTTGATATTCAGCAACATTGTTGGAACAGAGTTGTGTCAAGGTGAAGGAGTAGGGCAAGACTTTACCTTGGGGAGTGACAAATACTACGCCAGCCCAGGCTCCCCCACAATGCGCAGCACCATCAAAGTACATCTTCCATGGAGGTTGAACTTCAACGACCATTGCATCCTCATCGGATAGTTCATCAGTTAGTTCCCAGTCATCAGGTATCGGATGATCTGCCAAAAAGTCTGCCAATGCTTGTCCCTTTACAGCCTTTTGAGGGATGTACAAAATCTCGAACTGTTGAAATTGGAGGTACCATCTCGCTAGTCGATCACTAAGAACAGGTTTTGACATCACGAACTTGATGGGATTTGCTTTAGAAACAAGACGGACAACATGGGCTTGAAAGTAGTGCTTCAACTTTTGAATTTAGAAGACTAGTGCCAAACATAACTTTTCAATTGGTGAATAATTTAACTCGTTAGGTGTCATCATCCTGCTCAAGTAGTAAAGAGAGTTTTCTTTCCCCTCACTGTTTTCTTGGGCCAACAGTGCTCCAACAGACCTTTCCTGTGCCGCAATATATAGTATAAATGGCTTTCCTAGTATAGGAGCTGCTAGAACTGGAGGTTTCATCAAGTAGGTTTTGATACTTTCGAAGGCATTGCTACAAGCTTGGTCCCACTTGAAAGGAACGCCTTTCTTCATGAGGCAACTAAATGGTTGACACCTCCCAACCAGGTTTGATATGAATCTTCTAAGGTATGCTAGCTTTCCTTGCAGACTTTTCAATTCATGGATATCTCGAGGCTCAAGCATTTTCAAAATGACATCCACTTTGGCTTGATCAATTTCGATCCCTCGATGTCGGACAATGAAACCAAGGAAATTTCCAGAAGTAACTCCAAAGGCACATTTCAATGGATTCATCCTAAGTTGGTACCTCCGGAGCAATTCAAATACTATCCTTAAGTCCTTCAAGTGGTTGCCCTTCTCTCTTGATTTTACCACTAAGTCATCAACATAACATTTGACATTCTTGTGGAGAAGATTGTAAAATATTTTTGCATAGCTCTTTGGTAAGTAGCACCAGCGTTCTTCAAGCCAAAAGGCATTACCTTATAGCAATAAATACCCTTTGGGGTACGGAATGCAGTAAGCTCTTCATCTTTTGGTGCCATGCCTATTTGGTTATAGCCCGATGAACCATCCATAAGTGACATTGCCTCATACCCAGTAGTAGCATCGATTATCAATTCTGGAATGGGAAGCGGGAACTCATCTTTCAGACACACATTGTTAAGATCCCTAAAGTCAACGCACACTCGAATCTGGCCATTTTTCTTCCTTACAAGGACAATACTTGAAACCCGTGTTGGGTATTTAACTTCACGAATACTTGCCCACAACAGTCCACATGACATTGTCTTGTCCATTACCCTAGTGCATGATCGTTTTGCCTGCACGTAGGCCAATGGCAAGGCCATCACGCTCAATCTTTGCCACGGCCACGTCACGCCATATGTCAAAGAGTCAGGCCCTAACACTAACTATCCAACCGCACCCATCTGTGATGGATTCTGTGGTTGATCTAGTGCAACATTCCTAACTAAAAAGATCAAATCAAGCTAGTTCAAACAATGATAAGGGCAAGCTTTAAAACCAGCACTAAGTACAGAATAACAGAAATTACATGGAATATTGTTTATTTTTACCTAGGACCAGACCAACTCAAATTTATACAGTTACAACTTACAAGTTGTCGGCAGAATCTATACTTGGAGTACAAAACAAGGGTTCCCCTCACCTCTTCCCAATTCCCATAAAACAATACTAAACAATATTAATAATTAAATCTGCTAACACTAGTTATATATGTGATGCACAATGCTATTATATTTAGCTAAATTGACTACATCATATAGTAATTAATTAAACATTTTGCCTTTTCATGGAACTTCTGTACACAAAATCAAGACTCTTGCAAAACCACTGTGGCAACTGTTTTAGCCCAATATCTTAAATGTTCCTTCATATCAGTAGCTGCAGAAATTCTTGGTACGCTCATATTTAACAATGGTGAATCAGGCTTCTTGATAAGCCATGCCTCAGATAAATATGGCCTTGCAATTTCCCTTTTATCTTCTTTTTCTTCTTCTGCTGCGTAAGGCTGCGTATAATTAACCCTTGTGGTCCGGCCTTTCCCCGGACTCCGCGCATAGCTAGAGCTTAGTGTACTGGGCTGCCCTTCTTCTTCTACTGAATCTTCATTGTTGGTTTCTTCGTCTTCGGAAATGACTTCTTCAAGTCTTTGTAAACCAGGAATTACACTTATCATTTTCTTGCTTATATGTTCTTTACGGAATATGAAGCCTAAATCCATGAAACCTTTTACTTCTTCAAGCTCAAGTTCTCCTAGGCTCTTACAACTCATGGTTTTTTCTAGTACTCTCCTTTCTGAACTCAGATTTCTTGAATGTTTTTTATAAGGTGAGGTTGAATGTGACCTGTTTCTTGTAGCTGTTGAATTAAGTCTTATTGGTCTTTCCTTCTCATTGGCTTCTTCTTTTTCACAAACATCCTTGAATGACATACAGACAACCTTAATTAAACAAGAGATATTATATACAATTTTTTCCTATTATGTCGTAAAATTGAGATACAAAAATAGATAACGCCTCATATCAAGCCTAATATTATAATCTTTAAAATAATGAGAACCTTCTATAACCGGTGACGGAACTAAGTGCAGTAAAAGGGGTTCAACCGAGCCCCTTCATGAAAAAATTACACTGGGCAAGGTAAAAATACACGTTTTAGTACGTAAGCATTGAATCTCCTAGGAAAAAGAAGTGTAATGGTAGGGGTTCAAATTTGTCAAAAGCCAACTATGATATCCTAACATTTTTTATGTAAATTTCTGCTTTCTCCACTGGCTATAACCAGTTAAATTATAGTAATCGTGTACATATTATTTACACTGGTGGTGTATATCTTATAAAATAAAATCCACTCAACGAAGTATAGTGGAAAAATCTATGTACATCTTCTTTCTCCTATATATGTCTCAAACCATTTTCCCTTTTTCTCCCTTTTTTTTTTTTGGAGGGGGGGTGTTGGGGGTTAGGGCGTATAGAGAATAGTAACCTAACTAGGAGAGAAATTGTTACCTGTAGAAGACTAGTTTCTGATTCAATTGATGAGAATTCTGCCTGTGGTATTAAAGTTGCTTGACATTGGTTTTTAGGAAATGAAACTGAAGGGGGTTCTGAAAAAAGAATAATTTGGTGAAACCAGAGACGATCCATGACACCTAACAAACTTATTATACTATATGTTTCTGCCATTGTTATGGAATGAAATGAAGTAAGGAATTAATGCATAAGAGTGAAGGGGGGCAGAGGGTATATTTTATTGGAATAAAAGATTTATTATACAATTGGAACATGATATGGTTGTGGTATTAAAAGAAAGACAAATTTTGGTGGGGTTTATTTGACAGCGGCAGATGTGGTGGTGAGTAATGGTGATACTTTTTCCACATAATTCACAATGCTAAAATGACAAGTTTCTCCAAACGTAAGCATAAGACGACCTTATTCTTTTCTGTTTCAGTTTTTGTTCCTATCCAATTCTGGATTAGCACGAGCAGTACTCAAAATAATCAAGGCCCAAATAACTAATACTAGTAGCTAAGATGTGATCCATAATCGGATAAGAACAAATGTAAGATTTTGCTTTATGAAGGAGAATTCAACTAGAATGTCTAATGCAAGAAAGAACAAATCTTGGCAATATATACAACCCTATCTATGTACAACAATTATCCGATAATCATTTAATTAAGCTTTGTTAGACAAGAGCATTCCGGTGTTGGTGTTCCAAAAACATAATCAGTAATTCTAGCTGATAATGACTTAGTAATTTTGTTAACAAGCTACAATACATAAAATTTTAGATTAGAGATCTAAACCATAGGAAGGAAAAAAGAAAAGTAGAAAAAACAAATTTGGAGCAAATATGAACTACTGGAAAAAGAACTTACTTTTGAGGCTTGAGATGATAATTGTGAACTACAAAAAGAAGGATGCCAACAGGAAAACGATAAAATAGACTTGCATCTAGGGCTGTGCATAATTTGGTAAATATCGAATTACCGTATCAAAATTAAAAATTTTGGTATTTAGTATTTGGTATGGTATTTGGTTTAAGTTTTTTTAAAAAAAATTGGTATTAGGTATGGTATTTGGTATTTTAAAATAAAATACCAAAATACCGATACCGTATCGAAATATATATTATATTACACAAAACACATATTATTAATTATAACATAAATATAAAAAATCTAAAATTTTACTTTCCTTTATTCTCAAAGTTCATCAATTAACTCTAAACAAGTAACAAGACATCCTAATTATCAAATATTCTTTTACGTACAATTTACTCTATTTGGGTCGATATTTGCTTGTTTTGGACAAAAATATTGTCAACAAATATTTTTAGTTTTGTATTTTTGAGTACTTTAATTAAGAATATTAGAGTGTATAGCTCTATGCACTAGTTCGTATTCAAACCGAAGTTACCGAACCGAATAAACCGAAACCGAAAGGAGAAAAACCGAACCATACCGAATTTAATTAGGTACGGTATTGGTATAGGATTTTAAGTAACCGAATACCGATAATACCGAACCGAAATGTCTAAATATCATACCGTATCGACCGACGAACACCCCTACTTGCATCTCACTATTAGGGCTCAAAATACTTTGGGCAAACCCGAAATACAAACCGCAATCCGAATTTCTTGGATTTTTGGTTTGGATTTTGGATTTAGCTTTAAAAATTTTTGGATTTTGGATTGGTTTTGGTACTTCGACTTTTTGGATAGCCGAAAATTCGAAATTCTTATACTTTATATTTAGTTCATGATCCATATGTCAATAGTAATAAATTCAATACCGTACGCATTAGATATTATAATATATTTTCAATATTAATTACTAAGTTATTATATACTTTTTATTTGGACATGGTTTTACTATTTCTACTTCTTATGTGTCGTATTAACGTCTCTATTGTATTTTTTAATATTTTTTTATATAATAATTTCATTATTTTAATATTTCATTTGGATGATTGGGGTGAAAATGAAGAACTTTTCAGGCAGTTTAGCATGAGTACTTCATTTTGATATTCATTTTTGTAAAAAGAAGAAACATCTCAAGTTATAAGTTCAAAATCGAAATTCAAGATATCCAAACCGATAAATCCGAAACCGAACTTAAAAAATCCGATCCAATCCGAACTTATTTGGATTGGATTTGGATTGTCATTTTGTCAATCCGAAAAGTGAAAATCCAAACCAAAATTTCATATGTAATCCGAACTACCCGAACGTCCACCCTTACTCACTATTGATCGATTTAAAAGCATGTCTAAGAGTTCGTTTCAAATGACTAGTCTTTATTGTTCTAAAATTTAATAGTTCCTTAAAAATCAAATTATTTTAGCGGAAGGAAAATTGAAAACAAAAAAAGGAAAGAATGTTGGTTAACAAAATAGTATATATAAAAACTGAATTAGCAAGAGGGCATTTGGTCTAGTGGTATGATTCTCGCTTAGGGTGCGAGAGGTCCCGAGTTCAATTCTCGGAATGCCCCTTCATTCTTTTGTCTTTTTCATTTCTTTCCAACTTTGCATACGTTAATCCTCTATTTGAAACTAACTTAAGGAAATGAAAATATAAAAGCTGATGGAAGGACTAAACCAAAATATTGTTTACGAGATTTTTCTTCCATTTCTCCTCTTATCAAAAGATGTCTTGATTAAAGACTCAAAATAAGAGGCGAATACCATAATTTTCACAAATGATTAACACAAGTATATCCTCTAAATCAACCAATTCTTAAACCCATTAAAATATCCCTGGTTTCTTTCTAGCCAAATGCTCCACATTATGCACTTGTTTAACACTAGCAGGCATCACCCACTGGACTCCAAAGACGTTAAGAAACATGCACCAGATCTACCACACGTATTTGCAATAGTAAGTGATTCTGCAGCTTATCCTGCATCAAACGAGCCTCGTGTGCTGCCACCACCCATCCGAAAGACCGAAACAAACGACTTTGGTGGGGGGACTTTGTCTTCTTACAGGCCAAACTTTACCATCTACAAGATTATCAGCCATATTTCTTGCCAGTTGTGTGCTAACTTGAATTTCCATGCACTGCTTTCCCAACAGTCTGCTACAACACAATTCTTATTCTGCACCGTGCTCTATAAACCAGGAAAAGAGGCAGCTAAAGTGTTCTGCCCATACACATTTCTCTTCCCAGCCAAATTGTCCATGCAACAAATAAAGAACTTCCCTCCAACTCTGCTTGAATCTCTTATCTATGCTCTGTCTTTTCAAAATGGTGAGTAACACTCTGAATCTCTGAGGCATCATCTAATGAATGCTAAATGTAAGAAATATAATCCAAATCTGCCATGAAAAGTTGCAATGCAGCAGTAATTGGCTCACTGTTACCACTAATGTTTCACACAAAAGACACCGGAATTATCCTCTCTTTTGAAGCCCGTCATGCGTTAAACAAGCCCTGGAGCAGCAAGCCGCCCGAAACAGGCAGCTCTCAGTGGAGCGATAGTCTTCCAAACTAATTTCCATGGCCACAGTTGTTCATACTTATTGTAATGTCACATGCGTCACATGTGACTTGTTAGGTAGGCTGTTAGTTAGGCAGCTAATAGTAGTTATGGTTGTTAATATAAGTTAAGGGTAGATTAGTCTTTTTACATTTTTACTAATCTTCTTCTTCTTAGCTTCTTGTATATAACGATACAGTAGTGCTCAATGTAACAGTGGCTTGAACTTTTCTCAATTCACCGTCTCTCTCTCACAGTTGCTTCTAGAACTTTCTTCCATTAGAGCCCTTCGATATCACTGTGTTTTAGTTTGGTATCAGAGCAGCATATCTAGATTAAATGACGCTAGATCTCTGAATTCTTCATTTTTGTTCTATCACCGATTAATCGAGATTTGTTGAAGCTCGCCAAATTTCATCCATGACATAGGCTCATTCGTCGATGTCGAAGATGGCGACAATTGATCACAATCATCTACTGTACATTGGACCTTCTTACACTCCTAGCTCTGTCGTGGTACCTGTGAAGCTTACAGGCTCCGAGAATTATGGACTATGGAGTAGATCGATGAGAATAGTACTTTGGGGAAGAAGAAGTTAGGTTTTATCACTGGTAGATGCAGCATGAGTGCGTATGAAGGAGAGCTGCTCGAGCAGTGGGAGACATGCAACGCCATTATTTTCTCATGGATTATGAACAATGTGGCGCCGGAACTTCTAGGTGGAGTTGTATATGCACCTGATGCACATCTAGTGTGGGATGATTTGCGAGAAAGATTCAACAAGGTAAATCGTGTTAGGATATTTCAATTGCATCGTGAAATTGCCACACTATTTCAAGGAAATAGTTCCATTTCAGTGTATTTTTCAAAATTAAAGGAATTATGGCATAAATATGATGTTTTGGTTCCATTTCCTAATTATTGCGGGAAATCGAAAGAGCATGCAGAAAATTTGCATCAACAAAGAGTTATGCAATTTCTATCTAGTTTGAATGAGTCATATGATCAAGCTAGAAGACAAATCCTTATGGAAAAAATGAACCTAATCTAAATCAAACTTATGCCATGATTATTCAAAATGAGAGTCAACAGAAAATAGGAGTGATTGTTGTAACTTCTGATAAGATAGAGCTATTAGCTATGCAATCAGGATGAGGAAGAGGAAGGAGACAATATCTACAATATGATTTTTGTCATCTTAAGGGACATATTAAGGAAAATTATCATAAGATTGTTGGTTATCCTGCTGATTTTGTCCCTAGAAAGAGATATGGTGAAGGAGTAAGGACTCAAGGTGATTGGCAACCGAATCCTGGCACTGGAAATCGAAATGTTTGAATGGGACAAATAATGATAAATCTAGATGGAACAATCCTAATACTGGTAAGCAAGGTGGCAATGGTGGCAATGTTGGTAAACCAGGTGGCTGGAGAAGAGAACCTATAGCTCTAATTAACAATGCAGATGTAAGTACATTTTCTATGCAAGGATATGGGTGATGGTCCCTCTAGAGTTGTTGAGCGCAAGGATGTCACTACTTCACAAATGACCAATACAATCAAATTCTAATCTCTTGAACAAGGAGTCAAACATGACAAACATGGCAGGTGCAGGAGCAGGTGAGATTAAATGTCTGATGAGCAACTTTACACAAAAATCACAGGAGAAGGAATGGGTTGTAGATTCAGGTATTACCCATCACATCACTTCTGATTTAGAGTTATTATCAGATGTTAAGTGTACAAAGAAAATTGATAGGGATAGAGTTCATCTTCCAACTGGAGAGTAAGCTGATATTACTCACATTGGTAGTGCAACCCTATTAGACAAGAGAGAGATCAAGGATATGCTTTATGTTCCTAATTTCAAGTTCAACTTGCTCTTAGTAGCAAAGTTAACAATAGAACTAGAATATAATGCCAATTTCTTTCCTGATTTATGTATTTCAGGACCTTTAGAATGGCAAGGTGAAGGGTATTGGTAAAGAAAGAGGAGGCTTATATGTGCTTAGAGGACTGGCTAGTAGAATAAAGGCATTCAATGCTGTGAACATGGCAAGTAGAAATTTAAGTGAAGCATGGCACAATAGGCTAGGTCACCCATCTGCATCGGTAATGAAGCATGTAGTAGGTTTAAATAATAAAAATAATGAAATGTCGCATGAAAATTGTTTGATATGTCCACTAGCAAAGCAAACTAGATTGAAGTTTCCATTGAGCAATTCCAGAACAAAAGTAGCATTTCATCTTGCACACATGGACGTATGGGGACTCTATAAGATTGCTACATTTGATAATAGATAATATTTCTTAAGAATTGTGGACGATTACTCTAGATATACATGGGTGTTCTTTTTGCAGTTAAAATCTGAAGCAGTAGATAAAGCAGTTCATTGCCATGGTTCAAAACCATTTTGATATTGTGATTAAAGTAATAAGATAAAATAATGGATCTAAATTCTTTAATGCACAATGTTCTTAGCTATTAACAGTTCTTGGTATAATTCACCAAAGCAGCTGCCCTTGCACTCCACAGCAAAATGGCATAGTGGAAAGAAGGCATAGGTATATACTTGACACTGCAAGAGCTTTGAAGTTTCAAAGAGCAATTCCAATAAAATACTGGGGGATCTGTGTTAAGACAGCAGTATACCTGATTAATAGGTTACCATCAAGTGTTCCAGGGGGAAAAACTCCATATGAGTTATTGCACCACAAGAATGCTAATATTACACATTTGAGAATTATAGGTTGCTTGTGCTATGCAACAAATGTAGTCAAGATGGACAAGTTTGCAGAGATGGACAAAATAGTCATTCTTATGGGATATTCTGAGACACAAAAGGGTTAAATTATGTTTGATTTAGCCACAAAGCAGTTTTTTACAAGTAGAAATGTCATATTAAAAGAATCAGAGTTTCCATTATCTAAGAAAGATGGAAGCAGATCATATGATACACAAGAGTACATGGAGCAAGGAACACTGCAATTCTCACCTCTACACACACAGACACGTGGAAACATATATGATGGAAATGTATCAACTTCACAGCAGAAGATACACAAGACAATAGGGATAGTGGTCTGCAATAGAATCTACCGGTCCTACAGGAGATAAAAACTGATGATATGCATGAAACTTCTCAGAATGTGCATAATATGGATATTTTTCATGGAGGAACACAAAGTGATGAACATCAAGGAGATGCAGAGATCTCAATCAGCAGGAAGGAAGATGAAGATGAGGGGATTTCAAGACCAGACAGAAAGTGTACACGACAAGTTAAGGAATGAATATGGATGAAGGATTATGCACAACAAAGAAGACAACTAACTGCAACTATACCTGAGTGGAAATGGGAGCGAACTACTATGGACTTCGTAGTTGGGTTACCGCAGACTTTGCAAAAGTTTGATGCGGTTTGGGTCATTTTCGATAGGTTGACCAAGTCGACACACTTAATTCCAGTTGTGACTACCTATACTTCTAAGAGGTTAGCCTAGATTTATATTCGGGCGATAGTTCGGTTGCACGGTGTGCCTGTTTCCATCATATCAGATAGGGGCCCTCAGTTCACCTTACATTTTTGGAGAGTTGTTCAGAGTGAGTTGGGGACCCGTGTGGAGCTCAGCACAACATTTCATCCTCAGACCGACGGGCAGTTAGAGCGGACAGTTTAGATATTAGAGGACATGCTGAGAGCATGCGTGATTGACTTTGGAGGGCAGTGGGATCAGTTCTTACCTTTGGTCGATTTTGCTTACAACAATAGTTAGCAGTCCAGCATCGAGATGGCTCCTTTTGAGGCTGTATATGGTCAGCGATGCCGTTACCCTATTGGCGAGGTCAAGTTATACGGTACTGATTTGGTGAAGGATGCTTTGGAAAAGGTAAAGATAATTCAGGAGAGACTTCTCACAGCACAGTCCAGACAAAAGATTTACGCGGATCAGAAGGCGCGTGATGTATCATTCATGGTCGGCGAGAAGGTTCTCTTGAAAGTCTCGCCGATGAAAGGTATTATGAGATTCAGGAAGAAGGGCAAGTTGATCCCAAGGATTATAGGCCCATTTGAAGTGTTGAGGCGAGTTGGGGAGGTTGCTTATGAGTTTGATTTATCTCCTAGCCTATCAGGGGATCATCCATTTTTTCACGTGTCTATGCTTCGGAGGTATCACTCCTACTTGTATCATGTATTAGATTTCAGTAATATTCAACTAGATGAGAGCTTGGGTTATGAGGAGGAGCAAGTTGCCATTGTTGATAGATAGGATCGCCAGTTGAGATCCAAAAGGATTTCTGCAGTAAAGGTTCAGTGGAGGGGCCAACCAGCCAAGGAGGCAACCTGGGAGTCTGAGGAGGACATGCGGAGCAGATATCCATACTTATTTAGCACTTAAGATATGAATCTAAACTCGTTCGAGGACGAATGTTTGTTTAAGAGGTGGAGAATGTAACGACCCGACCGGTCATTTTGCTTTCTAGAACCTCGTTTCCCTAAATAAGACTTCCTATACTTGCTTTAACTGATTTATGACTTTCAGGGATAGTTGGTTCGGGATTTGGAAGAGTTTGGGTGAAAATCGAAACACTTGGTTCCTTAAGGTTGGCTTAGAAGGCCAAGTTTGACTTCGGTCAATATTTTGAGTAAACGATCTCGGAATCGGTATTTGACGGTTCCAATAGGTTCGTATGATAATTTTAGACTTGGACGTATGTCCGGATCGAGTTTTAGATGACCCGGGAATATTTGGGCACTTAATAGTGGAAGTTGATTCCTAAAGGATTTTGAAGTTCTTTAAATTTGGTTTGGAGTGAATTTTTGTGTTATCGAGGTCCGAACGGAATTTAGAGACCGAGAATAGTTCTGTAATGTCATTTAAGACTTGCACGCAAAATTTGGTGTCAATCCGAGTAGTGTAAGTATGTTTCGTCACATTGGAAGTAAATTGAAGAACTTAAAGTTCATAAATTTGAATCAATTGATTTTAGGGTGTGATTCCTAGTTTTAATGTTGTTTCTGGCGTTCCGAGGGTTCGAGAGAGTCCGTTTTATCATTTCAAACTTATGGGTGTGTTCTGGCGGGGCCTCGGGGGCCTCGAGTGTCAATTGGACGAAGCTCGAGCTAAGTGAAAAATGTGAGAAGGAGCTGAAGCTTCAGGTCTCTATCATAACCGCACCTGCGGTTAGCCAGCCGCAGGTGAGAGCCCACAGAAGCGGCTAAGCCATCGTAGATGCGACCATGGGTGGCCAGCCCAGAAACCGCAGAAGCGGCCTCCTTTCCGCAAAAGCGGAACAGCAGAAGTGGTTTGCTTTCTGCAGAAGCGGTCCAACCGGCCTAGTGGAGTTTCGCAGAAGTGGACACTTTTTTGCAAATACGGTGGACGCAGGTGCGGCCCAGTACCGTAGATGTGGAAATCACTCAAGGCCACTACCTTCATTTATTATGGGAGTTAGACATTTTAGCTCATTTTTCACTTCATTGTATACGATTTTTGAGATTCTTGAGAGAGGTTCTTCACCAAGCTTTTGAAGGTAAGTAATTTCTATGATAAATGAGTTAAATACTTGAATTTTGGGTAGATTAACATGTATAGAGTAGTGAAAATCATGGGATCAGAGTAAAACCTAGATTTTTGATAAAAATAAGATTTAACCACGAAATTCCTTATGGAATAAAGTAAAAATCATATATTCTTAATCCTTAGGTTATGGGTAATAATTTTCTTCGAAAATTTCCGGAATCCGGGCATGTAGGCCCGGGCGTGAATTTTAAGAACCTTGCCTTTGGGGTTGGATCATCACTTTAATAGCTAGAATATGAATTTGTAAACCTATAATGATTTGTTTTTACATTATTTGAATAATTTCAAATTTTGTGGCTCCGGTTTGAGAGTTTGAACGTGTTCTTGAATTCGAAGTAGGCTCGAAACGAGGTAAGTCTCTTTTCTAACCTTGTAAAGGGGAAATTTTCCCATAGGTAAACTTAATTAATATATAATTAATTGTGGGGGCTATATACGCATGAAGTGACGAGAGTCCGTACGTAGCTACTATTCTTGTAATGTCTGGGTAGTTTTAGGTTTACATCATGCTTTATGAAGATTATTATTTGCTTATATGCGCTAATTGTATGAAAGTGATTAAGTGGAAGAAAATCTAAGGATTCACAGGTTTCAAGTGAATTGTATTCA
>MU748345.1:101141-133493 GCA_026770625.1 Nicotiana glauca | reverse complement strand
TTTTTTTTTTTTTTTTTTTGAAAAAGGAATTAAAGAAGTGTTGTGTTTTAAATAATGAAAATTACGTTTGACCGCATTGCATGTATGATTTGCGAGCAGGGTTATACTTTTACCGCATCGCATGTATGATTCGCGAGCAGGGTGAATAAATGCATCTATGGTTCGTTTCGTTCGACCCTCGGCAGTGCATATTTTACTTTTATGTTGGATCGGACCGAACGTCCTCGGTGGTAATTGTGTGTGATAATAGTATGGTAACTCTTTGTAATTGTATACTTCATTACTTGATATACCACTTGTTTTTAATAAAGAAGGTGTCTTGCCTTCTTAAGTGTAGTGGAGGAAATTCCTCGGTTATTATTCTGGTTGAGCTTGACTATGCTTTAAGAATTGGAACTTCACATTATTACATTATTGGCCCTAGTAAGTGTCAGAGGTAACCCCTCGTCACCACTTCTGCGAGGTTAGGCGAGATACTTACTGGATACATATTTTTATGTACTCATGCTACACTTCTGTACTTGATTGTACAGGCTTTGACGCAGATGCATTTGGCCATCAGTCCGGCGCATAGAGTGAACTCCTCAGCTCGACACTTTTCGGTGAGTTGCCCTTTTGAGCCGATCTGCAGCTGCTAGAGTCTCTCTTTTGTTTTTATGTTCCTGTCTATTTCGCATATTGGTAGATTTACGATGTTTTGGCCTGTTCTCATAATTTAAATTCGCATTTATTATTTCCATTTAAATATGCTTAAATTTTCAAACTCTGAATTTCTTAATCAATAATGAAAAGTTATCACGTACTAACTATTCAAATGAGAATTACTATTTGATTAGTGTTGGCTTGCCTAACAACGGTGTTAGGCGCCATCACGGCCTTATATGGAATTTGGGTTATGACAAATTCTGAAACACTTAAAAACCAAAACCGACGATTTACACAAGTCATAATACATTACACAAAGCTACTTAACACTTCAAATGGCAGTACGGGACGCAAACGCTCAAAACGACGTTACATGTGACTAAGTTATCAAATATATGCCCATGAGCTATGACAATAGAAAACTGAGTGGTCGCTTCATCATTTTCATGCCAATCAGAATCTGATCCTGACGTGTTTAATAGTAATTAATATCAAGATGCAGTTGCTCGAAGGACGGTATCACAATTTTCCAGTTTTTCTTTTTTTATCAGGAGAATAAATTTCATTCATTCAGCATCCAGAAGATGCAAAAAGATTACAAAAAAGACAGCATCTGTACAATGTCAGACGACTCCTAGGAAAAATTTAAGGAGCTTACAAAATCCAAAAGAGTGTCAATACTACTATTTACAGTACATAGTCTGCTCCAAGCAAAAAGATTCATCAAACTTCTAGCCATGAAAATGAATCGGAGTTGAAATTCCATGAGAACAGCATTGAATTCTTTCTTTTAAATGAACTTTATGATCACTGGAGGAACCATTTTCCACAGGTCGATGATGGATTTTCCAACTTCCCATTTTCCCCAAGCTTCAAAAGCTTCTTTCAGTACTACAATTGTCCAGGGTTACTAAACAACTGGAGAGGTCATTTTGTAGGAACATCTTTTATTCACAGTTGCAGTTTGTGGTTGAGAAAGAAAATTAGCCATATGATGATTTGTTTGCTTGAGGAAGGCTCACTTTTCGGTGGCATCAACAATGTTTGAATTATCATTGGCAACTCTGGTCTAATCCAAAATATGCAGCAAGGCTTGAAGGCTCTGGAATTACCAAAATTGTTGGTACAACAGGCTGCGACAAGATTGCACAGAGTTGATCATCAAAAATTTGACATTGGCTTCAATGTTCTGCAAGGCTATCACTTTTCAAGATGGCCAAAAGTCTCTGACCTAGAAATCAAGTTCCACAGAAGCTGGCGACTATTAGAAATGATCAGACCCAAATAGTGGCAAGCAGACCCATGAGGAAGAGTTATCTGAGTTCAGTCTTAAAGAGACCTCCCAATGCACCAATTCTTAGAAGCGATACTATGATGATTGAACATGTTAAAAAGGGACGAGGTTGACCTAAAATAACATGGAGAGTCTTGGACTGCATGTGGACAGAGCAAGAATAGAAAACAATGGAGTAAAAAAAAAGCAAGAATAGAAAACAATGGAAGTTAAAAAAAAATCCATATAAATGATACCAATATTAAGGCTTAGTTGTTGTTTTATCATTTGTGACATTTACATTAGGCCTTGTGTCTGCGAGAAATTTTAGTTTGCCTAAAGAATTGTATTGCAATATAGAAAAAAGTATCAATATTAGAGAACCTCTATTTTTAGAAAATGCTTATTGATTATTGAAACAAACGGGCCCAAATGCCGCATGTCTTCATTTCATTCGTCACTTTGCCACATTATCCTTGTATGAATGAAAAGCATTTTATCTTCTTGATTGGTTGTCATTGGAAGGTTTAATAGGGGTGTTCAATAGGAAACAACCTCGGTTGAGGTGTCTAAGCGAAAAGTTGTGGCAACTTTAAGGGGCCGTCTATCTATTTGGGCAGTTGAACCTATCCAAAAAAATAAAACAAATAGCATGGCAGTTGAATAAATCAAACAGAAAAAACATAGTTATTTGATATATTTGATACACTTAGTAGAAAAAAATGTACATCAACAACTTCTGCACATGCATTATTTGAGAAACTATCACATAACATTGAACACTAACTCGTACTCAGAAATCATATCAAAAAAATAACTGCAGATCACAACGAAATATAATATGATTGTTGATCAAGCGCGGGAAAATTTCTCCAGGGAATAAAATGGTATCTGTGCTTATGAATGGCTGATTCAGATGAATAAGCAATCACAATGCAATATGATACTACTTAAGTAATTCTGCGTGGAGAAGGCAAAAGAAATATATAAGCGGTTCTTTTGTGTGGAAAAAATGTAAAATTAGCACATGCAGTACAAATTATGAAAATCATCATTGGAGATTCAGATCAACTCATAGTGATGAAACAAAAGGCAAAAGAGGAGGGAAATACCTCTGATCTATGTTTGTTATAACACGTACTTCCCTAGTTTTGCCAACAAAGATTTCTTCTACCCTCCTGCATGATCTCAAACGCAAGTTTGTATCTTTCTAAAGATGCTGTTCCTGCCTCAATGTAGTTCTTTGCTTCTTCTCTTAAGCTCCACAACATCAATGCCTTATGATCTTGAGAAGCACCCCCTGAATCAACATCCCGTAGTATACCATATTTTGCATCCTTTGTCCAGCGATGTAGGATATAGCGAGACGGAAGCTCCCTTACGTTCATAATCTGAAAAACTTTCAACGCATGCCTGCACAAAACACCTTCAAACTCAAACATTTTACAACTGCAACTGATATTAAGATTTGAGGCATTAAAGGCAACTGTGTTCCTCTCATCTCCACTCCCACTCTTCTGCACCAGATACCTACTAATGGCACCTTCAACATTTATCTTAATTCCAACAAAGCTATAGCACTCCAAAAGCTCTTTCTGAAACACTTGGAACATAGTAATAGTGTAAAGCCTTCTACACTGGTCTTCTATAGGGTCCTTCGTGTGCAGAACTGCTTGTAAATTGAACGAGTTAAAATCCTCTTTCCTTTCCTCTTCGCGGCGTTGCTCAAGGGCTTTTTCGTACCGTATAAGAAATTCACTGAGTGGTGTTTGAGATGTCAATATGGTGCCAAAATATGATTTCAAGCTTCCGTCCATTGGAATGCCAGCAAAGAATGTGCCCCTGATGTGTAATGGCACCCAACTCTTGCGCATCCTATACATCTCCATTAACCATGTGTTCTTTCTTAAATTATATTTGTTAACTAGCACATTCCATGCTGCTTCAAACTCATTAGCCGTCTGGCTCTGGAAAATACAAGTTTCATATTCATACTTAAATTCAGGATTCATAGAGAGCAATGCACCAATATTTTCCTGCTCCGTAGCCTTAAGTTGCCATGCAGAAAAACGATGATGTGTTCCTGGGAAAACTTGAGCAACTGAATATTGAATGGCTCTGTCCTGATCAGCGATTATAGAGACAGGATGGCGCCCTGACATTGCGCGAAGCCATGCTTGAAACACCCAAGTAAATGACTCTTCAGACTCTTCCGCAATTAAGGCACAGCCAAGAAGCACCGGCTGCCTGTGGTGATTAATCCCAATGAACGAAGCAAGTGGCACTGAGTAACTACCCCCCTTTCTATGTGTGGTGTCAAAAACAACTGCATCACCAAATTGAGTGCAAGAAAATCTAGACCGGGCATCAGCCCAAAATACACTCATAGCTCTACCATTATGCATTTCCACTGCATAAAAAAATCCCATATCGTTTGCTTGCCTAGCCTGAAAATACTCAAAAAGCTCATTATACCAATCACTCCCAATTCTACTCTCCCGGCCTCGTGTAACAAGGCTAAGGCCACCATTTAATTCAACTAAATCCATATTCTCCAACACACTGCTCGCTTCTTCTTTAAATCCTTTTACTCTCCCACTAGCATCAGCGGGCAGGCCAAGTTCATGATTATGCTCATTTTGAAAACGATCAACCAACCATCGTCCCGTATCTTGTCTCTGTATCCTCATGAACGCGCCACACCCAACTCTTGACGGGTGTTGATGGCCTTCTTTAGAGCAAACAAATCTTCGCGAGGTAATCGACCCATCATTTTTCGAACGAAACAGCTGGCCAATCCGGACTTTAAACCCGGAATTAGAAGCATATGCATTATAAAATTCATATGCTTCACCAGCAGAAGTAAATTCAAGTCCCTTATATGGTTCACTACCTCTAGGCTGTAATTCTACATCAATTTTTTCCCTTTTAAAACGCTTAAGATCAATTATCCCAGATGGACCTGGGCCATCCTCATCAATTGATCTAAGTCCAGTCCTAGTCGATACAACAGCAACAACAGAAGATTTAGGATTTGGAATATTTTTTCTTTGTATACGGGAAGGACAAATCTCACCTGAGCTTTCCAGTTCATGATTGTGTTCCTTATTAACATTAGCTAAAACCCATTTTCCAGAATCGGCTTTTTGGACTCTTATAAAAGCTGGGCAGCCCGTTCTGGAAGTAGTTTGAAACCCTTCCTTTGAACACACGAATCTTCTAGAAATAACTGACCCATCAACACGTGACCGATAAAGCTGACCGATTCTAATTTTGAATCCAAGTTTTGTTGCGTACAGATTGTAAAATTCTTGTGCTTCTTCAGCTGAATCGAACTCTAACCCGACGTTTGGTTCGAGCTTTGACTCTCCTTCTTCTTCATTATCCCGGTGGTAACCGTTATTTACAATAGCTAGTGCTGCTGGTTTTGGTCTTACTGTCATGGGATTGTCTACCTCTTCTCTGCTCATATCAATTATCTTTGCATTATAGATTCGACGACCGACGGCAGAAGGATTTGGAGAAGAGGAGGGGGAGTTTGTCCTATGTGCGGTGTCGCAATCGGTTCACTTGTTGTATAGGCGCTTTTTTTTTGGGGGGTTACTGTATCTATACATGCTTTTGTGTTATAAATGATACTCTCACCCTTTTAATTTGATAGGTTACGAAATTTAAGAAAAGAAAATACTTTTGAATTTATAATGTAAAATAAAATATATATATTTTATGTGCTAGAAATTATTATATAAAGTTAAATTATTTCCAAATAGAGAAAGAGATCATTTTTTTGGCACGTATTAAAAAGGAAATAGTTTCACATAAATTGAACCGGATGGAGTATTTTATTTATGATTCTACTCAATTGATTAGATTTTGTTATTTTATGTCTAAGTCATTTTATTCTTATAATAGAGGTATTTTATTCTATTATAATTCATTACAAATCAATAAAAAAATCATCTCTATATTTTTTTCTAAAATATTATTTTCTTCTTTTATTGTTTTATAACACTAACCAATTAAATAGAAGACGGTCTTTTAACTTGTAGATATACTATTTATTAATTGTCTAATGTTTGAGAAATTAAACCACCAGTAGAGAGAAGATATAGGAATTTGCGTGAGTGGATTGATATTCTTATGAACTTCCTTTAGGAATAAATTCTGGATTTAAGGTAAGTATTTACCTTTTTTTTCTTTTAAATTCTTGAAATTCTGTAGTTTGATTTTAAATACAAGCAAAGATAATAAAATTTGATTATAACTCTAATAGAGTTTGTAAGAAATTATAACCACCCGAAGTGGTACAAATTCTATGTCTTGTCATGATCAAATTCGTGTATGATTGTGAGCATAAGAAGTGAAAATTTGTTCCATTGAATTTACTTCATTCACGTTCCCTTAAGAGAATGTGGTAGCAGTATGAGATAAATCTGAAAGAAAATAAAATTATTACCGTGAATGTATCAATAGATGTGGACGTGGCAATAGACAAAATTATAATCGTCATTATTGCGATAATGAGAATAATAAGGATTCTCAAAATAATCATTCAATCTTTGAAAGAGATGTTTTTCATCGATTTGACGTGAGATTTGTAAATCACATATCGATGATTAATGTCCATTCATGATGTGAATGTAACAACATGTGATTTATGAATACATATTTATTTTTGGAAGAATATGAATGTGTCAGTCGTAGTAAATTTATCACACTCACTTCCAGAAAAATAATTTAGATGAAATAAGAAAATAAATTTATTATTATGGCATGAATGATCATTGATCATGTACCTGTTGTGATTATGCCAAAATATTATGTCAAATTTTATTACAGGGCAAGAGGAATAGAAGCAACATATCTTGCCAATAATGATTTTGACCATGACCATAATGGTATAACTTTTTTCTTGAAAGAGATATTCACCGTAAGGATGTTGATGAATATGTGATAGTACAAAATTAATTGAGCGCTCTGGATTAACCAATTATACTATTTTGGAGAAATAAAATTGATTATCAATAAGGTATTGTATCGTAGTAAGTCTCAGAGAAACTTATTGAGTTTCTAAAGTATTCGCAAAAGCAGTCGGTTATATTGAGACTATAAATAAAGGAAAATTTTAATATCTTCTATCACTACAACTTGTAGCGAGATAATATGTATGTGAAAAGCTACACGCTTTATTCTTTACTTTGTACTACACAAATAAAAGAATGCCAAAATAAAGTAGGATTTTATTGATATAAAAATGCATATCATTTATACTTGAAGTTTATTGATAATTGCACAAGTCATGGTGTAAACTTGAACTTTATTAATATTACTAATTTATCTAATTGGCATAATTAGTTTAGCCATGTTAATTTAAGTATGTTCTGCAAAAATAAAAGTAAATTCACATGAGTAAATCTTAAAGAACTAGAAAGTTTATTACGAATTTTCTTATGTTGCTTATTCTCATTAATTAATAGACCAACTAAAATTGGGATTGAATCCCATGAATGCTAGAAATATCAAAAGTGAATATGAGCTCATTCACCAAGCATGTTTATCACATACGATGCATCTATGAGATTGTTACATATCGATTATTATTAATTCGCAACCTGGTGTTTGCGAGGTAACTTGTTCAATAATTTATTTTAGAGCATAATTTTCGCATATTCTATTCAAGACAGTTCATCTTGATAAGTTGGTTTACATCTCAGTTGGTGGAGCAAAATAATTTATTGAGTGACTCCACTTAATAGCTAAATATTGCTTATCAAAACAAAGTTATGTATATCAGTTTGATATACGTCATATATGGAAGTATATTATATTCTCCCCTCATAAGTGGTTCAGGGTTAGGAACCAAATAATTCCATCTTATTATTATTGATGTACGGTATATATTTTAATTAAAATCATAAAGCACAAAGGTGGATTTCCGAAGTTGAAGAAGCAAGTTAGTTTTTCTAACATGAGGGGGAGACAGGATAAATAGTTGAAAAAAATTTAAGTGGAATGAACTATCATTTGTACATCTAGATCCTCGAAAAAGATAATATGAAAATGAAGTTCATAAAAAGATAATTCATCTGCAATATATTACAAACTATGTCAAACGCATTTGTTGGACCAAAGAAAGTAAGTATATTCTCACCGAAAGTACTCGTATTAGAATAAGTCCTAGAAGGACAAAGTCTATGATGCGCTTAAAGAGTATAGACAAATCGATTTCAAATAAAATTCTTGATTAAGAAGATGAGCAAATTATAAAAATGATCGTATAAGAGGCAAGTGATCTAAAAGATCACATGACATAACACTTCATAAAATCTTAGGAGAGGTTCAGTTACTTGAAAATATAAATGGAGAGATCTCTATGCTATGTCTTTATGAAAAAAAAATGAGTTTGGAACCGATATAATGTCACGACCCCAATTTTTATCTGTAGGATGTCGTGACGGCACCTAGTCTCTCAGACTAGATAAGCCTAACAAACATGCGGAAGTGAATGAAACAATAATCAAAAATCTCAAAAACTCAGCAACATATATATAAAGAGAAATCTCTACAACTCAAAGTATATACAATATCCCAAAACCTGGTGCAATACAAGTCACAAGCTATATGACAAAACCAAAACCACTTATATACAATTGTGTCTAGTAAAGAAGGAAAGTATAAAAAGGGATAGAATGAGGCTCCAAAGTTTGCGGACGCGGGCAGGTATACCTTGAAATCTATAAATGCAACCTAGCTCACTAATGCCGGGACTGATAAGATGTACCTGGATCTTCACAAAACGATGTGCAAAAGATTAATATGAGTACATTACAACGGTACCCAGTAAGTACCATGCCTAACCTCGATCGAGTAGTGACAAGAACAGGTCAAGGCCCAATTGGTAATAATAGAAAACAGGACAAAAGATATAGCAATACAATGATAATGACAATGAAAATGAAACAAATAAGGAATTTACCAAAAGTTAACTATACAGAATCAAGACATATAATACAACACTGACGAAAACAAGGATTGACATGTTAAGGAAACAAACAATCAAGCCAAGTATAACAAATAGAGAAAGATCAACAAGGCTTACTATCGAGGTACCGCCTCGTAGTCCTGTCACGACCCAATCTCCATACCCGGTTGTGATGGCGCCTCTCGTGAAGACAAGGCCATCCAACTAACCAAATTCATTTCTTTAACACTTACTAAACATAAATAGATGGAAAATAAAACTTAAAGAATATTAATTATCAACATTATAGCCTAACTCAGCCCGACCGGGGTGTCACAAGTCACAAGCATCAAGGAGGATCTTTATTACAATTTCAAAATCTATAATATATAGAGTAAAATATGGAAATCAAGAAGAAGAAGAAACTCGGTGCCGTAAACACCGGCGATCACTTTGCTTAGCTACGATAGCAATACCTTCAATCCGCTGTTAACCCACTACCGGGTGAACAATACCTGCAACTGCACGCGAGGTGCAGGAAGTAAAGTGAGTACTTCCAACTCAATGGTAATAAGAGCGAATAATATTTGAGCGATAAGAAAACACATATGAGCACTCCAAAATGCTATAAAATACTGTACAACCCTCTGAGAAAAATAGTAAAACCGTAACACTGTGAAAATCCTTTAGAAAATCTCAAGCTCAGTTAAAAATCTCTTTTTCAAATATCCTTTTTCCAACAGTCAAGCATATGAAAGCTATATCAGATAGTGCAAGTCGGCACATAAATCAGCCCCTTGGGCACAGCACTCCTTAACATATAACACCAGGGTATCTGATTAACAAGGCAAGTAATAGCATGTATGCCAATGATATATGAGTGCTAAAAGTCATGCCACGTAGTACAAACAGGAACGAATACATAAAANCGAATACATTACAATATGCTAAGGAAACAATACCCAATCGAAAACAATCGAAATATATCAAAAATCTCGAAACTAGCAAAACCCGAGCCCCGAGCCCGCTTCTTGAAAAATTACAAAACTCACATTAACGGATTCCTTGTCTCGTCACGAGTCCGTACATACCAAGAACTCCCAAATCCAAGCTCAAATGGCCTATCAAATTCCAATTTGAAATATTAAAACTCAAGCCCTAGCTTTACCCCTTTTTAATGAATTTCAAATAATTTCCATGATAATTCTACCATAAACTTGAATAATTAGGCCAAGGAACTTACCTCCAATCATTAACCCTTGAGAATCCCTCTTCAAAATCGCCTCCAAGCTCTCAAAAATCGCTCCACAATGGAGGAAAAATGACATAAGCTCGCGGACAAATTATTGATATAAACCCTTCTGCCACAGCAATTTTTCGCTTTTGCGCTTTAATTTCCGCTTCTGCGGTCACCGATTTTGCGGTTCCTCAACCGCTTTTACGGTTTCTTCCAAAAATGCCCAGACCGCTTTTGCGGTCCAAAATCGCATCTGCGATTCCCGCTTTTGCGGAAACTCCTCCGCTTCTGCGAAAATTGCCCAGGCCCCTTAGAACCGCTTTTGCGACCACCAAGCCGCATCTGCGGAACCTCTTCTGCTGCTCCTTTTTCGCAGATGCGGAAATACCAGAAGCCATAAAAAACCAGACCTGCAACAAAGGCTTCAAACTCCCGTTTAACCATCCGAAATCATCCCGAGGCCCCCGGGACCTCAACCAAAAATACCAACACATCCAACAACCTTATTCAAACTTGTTCCAATCCTCAAAACACGTCAAACAACGCTAAAACCAATAAAACACATCGGATTCAAGCCTAGTTTTTATCAAAACTTCTGAAATGCACATTCAATCAAAAACCCAACCAAATGACGTCCGAACGACCTGAGAATTTGCACGCATATCTAACATCACCTAACGGAGCTACTGCAACTCTCGGAATTCCATTCCTACCCTCGGATCAAAATCTCACCTATCAACCGGAATCCACCAAAATTCAAATTTCGCCAATTCAAGCCTAATTCTACACCGGACATCCAAATTCAATTCTGATCGCACTCCTAAGTCACAAATCATCCCTCGAATCTAACTAAATCACCGGAATTCACATCCGAGCCGTCTAACTATATAGTCAACTTCTGGTTGACTTTTCCAAAACAAGCTTCCTCCTAAGAGGCTAAGTGCCACATTTCCAACTAAAACCAATTCAATTATATAAGATCCATTCAAATACTGATATTGAAACATAGAGCAACATAATATTGGGGAAACGGGGCGGTAACTCATGTGACAACGGGCCGGGTCGTCACAAGTCCCAAATCACAAAAGTAACTAACAATCTTTCCTTTTTGAAATAGCATCCCGCGTTTTAGCCCACCTTATCACACCACATGGCTTTTAGTAGTTCCCCTACTAGCCACGCGTATCAAGCCCAACCTTATTTCACCGCATGCATTTCAACACCGAGACCTTATACCACCGCATGCGTATCAATATCACAACGTATCACCCTTAAGTGCCCAATATCACAATTTGCTAGAGAAACCAAACAATAACAGAATTTCACAATAAGAAGCCCATGGCTCAACCACATTATACACAAAGTCACAACAAATAACAACCGGAAGAATAACTCAATTAAATGATATTCACAACTTAACACTTGCCTTAATAGGAATCACGACATTTGCAACTCAATACTAATCTCAACAATAAGATATTCCAAGAATAGCAATTTCACGTGAAGAATTCAATAATTAAATAATGAATACGGAATAAAGAAAATAAGAACTTCAACTAAACACGTAAGCAATTAGCAAGTAAGCGATAAAACAAGTAGACATGTGAAATTAGACTAAAATGATGACTATAACATGTTAAGGCAACTCAATTAAGGCATGGAAGGGATCTACATAACTAAAATAAAAAATTTCCACATTTAGCCTCTGTACACACGTAGCTTTCACATATCACAGTTATCACAACAACATCAAATCCTAAGGGGCAATTTTCCGACACAAGATTAGACAAGTCACTTACCTCAAATCACGCTAAATCAATCAACTAGAGGGCCTTTCCCTCGATTATCCAACTCCGACGTCCAAATCTAGCCAAAACAATTTCATTATATAGATATAACTTTAGAAAACTAATTCAAACAATGAAAATTACGAACTTTGCGAAGAATTAAAAAGTCAACCCAAAAATCAACAAGGGCCCGCACCTCGAAATTTGGCCAAAGTTACAGAATCCGAACACCCATCCGATAACAAGTCCAACATACAAGAATTACTCAAATCCGACCTCAAATCGTCTTTCAAATGCTCAATTTTTAGCCTAAGAAGTTTCTGCCATTTTTCCCAACTTTCCAACTCAAATCCCTAATTAGATGATAAAAATAATGATAGACTCATGTAATTTAACAAAATCGAGTTAGGAATTCTTACCCCAATATTCTCTTTGAAAATCCCCTGAAATTTCACCTCAAACCGATCTCTCTAATTCCAAAATGTGAAATATGAAATAAACCCTCGATTTTGAAACTTAAGTCTGTTGTCTCGTGATTTACACATCGCGATCGAGGAATTTCCTTCGCGATCGCGAAGAACAATGTCACGACCCAAAATCGATTAAAGGTCGTGATAGTGCCGGACACCGCTTATCAGCCAAGCCAACACCAAGAAGTTAAATAAATTTCTCATTTTAATATTTTTGGAATTATTTCTTTTCCTTACATTAAACAATAAATAATGAACTTAACCGAGAAAATAATATTGTCTTTAACAAATTAAAATATTGAATAATCCCATAGTCATCCCAGTACCCGGTGTTACAAGTGCATGAGCAATTTTTAGGAAATAAAATGTAATATAATAACTGTCCGGAATACAAATTAGATAGAAAAGAAAGTACAATACTCTGAAGGAGACTCTGCTAGCCGCGGGTCGTCTCTAGAGATGCAGCTCGCCTAAGTCTCAGTATCAACCATGTCGTTGCGCCCAACGAGGCCACTAGACATACATGTGCATGTGCAACAAAAATGCATAGCAAATGTAGTATGGGTACAAAAACAACGCGTACCCAGTAAGTATCCAGTCTAGCCTCGAAGAAGTAGTAACGAGAGGTCGATTTCGATACTTACTACCCCGGGCACAACGAGGCTCCCAAATTAGGACGCGAATTTACACTCCTGCAATATGTGTTTAAATACTGCAAACATTTCAGAACCCTTACTGACTTGTTTACCTTTTGTTTTTTCCTTTATTTTTTATTATTCCCATCCCCTAAGGTTGGTTCGCACGTACTGGCATCATCAGCATAACTAAAGGTCTTCCACATCCTCCTCTTCCAAGTGATCCTAAAAGCAAAAGAAAAGTCAGAATAGATGGATTGCAGTGCAATAATTAAGGAGGATGAGGAAGAAGGCCTCACTATTCAGACTGTAGAGAAGGGATTTGTTCTCCAGAATTGGACTGCCACACCATCCCGGGCCCACCGAGTCCCTGGGTAGATTGGCAATCAGCCTAATTTTATTCTATATTCATGCTAGGAATCTATGATATTTTCAGTAATTTTGTTTTAGATACTCACTTGTTTCAAATAAATGCTCGATTCATCGAGCCATACTTGTCTGGATGTTTTTCAGTTTTAATCAAATACATTGCTCTTTATTATTCACTTTTCCTGATGAACCGGTGACTGTGACATGTAATGAGGCAACACAATATGAGGGTAGCGATTCAGATGAAGAAGATGAAATACCCGAGGAAGTTGTTAAGAAGGTTGAAAACTTTGAGAATAAGCCTAAGTCTAACCTGGACGAAATCGAAGCAGATTTAGGGGATGCCGAGATCGTCAAGGAGACTCGCATCCGCATTCACTTATCACCGACAGAGAAAGAGGAGTACATTCGAATCTTAAAGGAATATAAGGATATTTTTGCATGTTCGTATGATGACATGACCGGTTTAAGCACGTCCATAGTGGCTCACAAATTGCCTACTAATCCCATGTAACTGCTAGTAAAGCACAAACTCAGAAAATTCAAACCAGATATGAGCCTGAAAATCAAGGAGGAAGTTACTAAGCAGATCAAAACCAAAGTTCTCAGGGTGGTTGAGCATCCAACCTGGTTAGCCAACATTGTGCCATTTCCGAAGAAAGATGGGAAAGTCAGAGTATGTATTGACTATTGAGATTTAAATAGAGCAAGTCCCAAGGATGACTTTCCACTGCCAAACATACATATCCTGATCGACAATTGCGCGAAGCATGAACTCTAATCCTTTGTAGATTTCTTCGCGGGTTATCACCATATCTGGATAGATGAAGAAGATGCAGAGAAAACAGGTTTTATTACACCATGGGGGGTATATTGTTACAAAATGATACCATTTGGTCTAAAGAATGTTGGGGCTACCTACATGAGAGCTATGACAACCATCTTCCATGATATGATACATAAAGAAATGGAGGTGTATGTGGATGACGTCATTATCAAATCCAAGAGGGCCGCAGATCACGTAGCAGGCTTGAGAAAGTTCTTTGACAATTAAGGAGGTCAACTTAAAATTGAACCCCACGAAGTGTGCATTCTGGGTTCCCGCAGGAAAGTTACTGGGATTCATTGTCAGCTGTCGAAGGACCGAGCTGGACCCGTCTAAAGTTAAGGCTATTCAGGAGTTACCACCGCCTAGGAGCAAAAAGGACGTGATGAGCTTCCTGGGACGTCTCAACTATATCAGTCACTTCATAGCGCAGTCCATAGTCATATGTGAACCCATCTTCAAGATGCTGAGGAAAGATGCCGAAACAAGCTGGACCGAGGATTGTCAGAAAGCTTTCGACAGAATCAAGGAGTACCTGTCCACACCACCGGTCTTGATCCCGCCAGAACCAGGATGACCTTTGCTACTCTATCTATCTATATTGGATGGAGCTTTCGGATATGTTCTAGGACAACATGACAAGATAGAGAGAAAGGTGCAAGCCATATACTACTTGAGTAAGAAGTTTACACCTTACAAAGCACGGTACTCTCTGCTAGAACGCATTTGCTGTGCTTTGACATGGACAGACCAGAAGTTGAGGGATTACTTATGCGCCTATACCACGTACCTCATATTAAGGATAGACCCTTTAAAGTACATATTTTAGAAATCCATGCCAACTGGGAAGTTATACAAGTGGCAAATACTGTTGAGTGAGTTTGATATCCTATACATAACTCAAAAGGCGGTCAACGGACAGGCATTGGTAGACCATCTTGCTGAAAATTCTATAGGAGGAGAATATGAACCCTTGAAAACATATTTTCCTGATGAAGAGGTGTCATTCATAGGAGAGGATATTACGGAAGCACACGACGGTTGGAGGATGTTCTGTGATGGAGCTGCAAATTTCAAAGGAGTGGCCATTGGAGCAGTGTTGGTATCAGAAATAGGTCAACATTATCCGATATCTGCTAAACTCAGATTTCCCTACGCCAACAACATGGCGGAGTATAAAGCCTGCATACTAGGACTCAACATGGCAGTCGACATGAATATTCAGGAGCTGCTGGTAATTGGTGATTCAAATTTGCTTGTGCACCAGGTGCAAGAAGAGTGGGCCACCAAGAATTCCAAGATTTTGCCATATTTGAACCATGTGCAGGAATTGAGAAAAAGGTTCACGAAGATAGAGTTTCGGCATGTTCCCAGAATTTATAATAAGTTTGTCGATGCTTTGGCCACCTTGTCACCTATGATACAACACCCGGACAAGAATTTCATCGATCCCATCCCAGTAAGGATCCATAATCAACCGGCATATTGTGTCCATGTTGAGGAAGAGACAGATGGGAAACCTTGGTTCCATGACATCAAAAAGTATTTGACAAAAGGATAATACCCGGAGCATGTGAACCATATTCAAAAACGCACACTCCGAAGATTGTCTAATCACTTCTTCCTCAACGGAGGAAACTTGTATAGAAGAACTCCTGATTTGGGATTGCTAAGATATGTCTATGCAAAAGAAGATTCTAAACTACTTGAGGGTATATATGTGGGGACCTGCGGCCCGCATATGAATGGTTTTATCTTGGCCAACAAGATACTTAGGGCCGGTTACTTTTGGATGACTATGGAGACATATTACGTCCAATATGTTCGCAAATGCTAACAATGCCAAGTGCATGCCGATATGATAAAAGTGCCTCCAAATGATTTTAATGCAACAAGATCACCTTGGCCATTCGCCGCCTAGGGAATGGATGTCATCGGTCTGATTGAGCCCACTGCTTCAAATGGGCACATGTTTATTCTAGTGGCCATTGATTACTTCACAAAATGGGTAGAGACTGCATCTTATAAAGATGTAACCAAGAAAGTTGTCACAAATTTTGTCAAAGATCGTATTGTTTGCCGATTCGGAGTTCTTGAGTCCATTGTTACTGATAATGCTGTCAATCTCAATAGTGATCTGATGAAATCCATGTGTGAAACTTTCAAAATCAAACACAAGAATTCCAAAGCCTATAGACCTTAGATGAACGAAGCCGTAAAAGTTGCCAACAAAAACATCAAGAAAATACTAAGGAAGATATTAGAAAACCACAAGCAATGGCACAAGAAGCTACCATTTTCTTTGTTGGGATACCACACTACAGTTTGTACGTCAACCGGGGCAACTCCCTATATGCTGGTTTATGGTACCGAAGCTGTCATCCCGGTCAAGGTAGAGATCCCTTCTTTAAGGATCATACAGGAAGTCGAACTCAGCAATGCAGAATGGATAAGGAGTCGCTATGAGCAATTGGCCCTTATAGATGGAAAAGGATGTACGCAGTATATCACGGTCAACTTAACCAGAACAGAATGTCCAGAGCTTTCAAAAAAGTGTCAAGCCAAGATAGTTTGCACCAGCACAGCTGGTGCTGAAGAAGATCTTCCCATATCATGATGAAGCCAAAAGGAAATTCTCTCCCAACTGGCAAGGTCCTTACATGGTTCACAGAGTGCTAACAGGAGGAGCACTCATACTTGCAGAAATGGACTGAGAAGTCTGGCCAAAACCAATCAATTCAGACGCAGTCAAGAGATACTATGCTTAGACTATGTACATTTCCTCATCTGATGTAATTGAACTATGTTTGACCTGATTCCCATTTAAGAGAGGATATGTAGGCAGTCTTGTGGGATCGGTCATATCATAATAAAATTTCCATTTCCCCCATGGTCAGAAACTGCGGCAGAATTTTAAGGAGGACCCTCAAAATTTCGGAGCAAGTCTAGCCGACGCCAGCATATGCCAAAAGGTCAGAAATCGTTTAAGAAACTGAGGTAGAATTTTGAGAAGGATTCTCAAAATTTCGAAGAAGGTTCAACAAGGCTCGTTACCCGTAAATGGCCGAAGGATCATCTACCAAATTGGGGCAGAATTTTGAGGAGTACCCTCAAAATTCTAACATAAAGAAGCTGTAGCGTCTCTAAAATGTGTTACATTCACTAGTTCATCTAAAATTACTTGATATTTTAATATGTTTCTAAATAACTCTATTTTTATCAATAATTGCATATTTTTGATAACTCTATATTCGTAACAGTCAGAGATTACCAGGGAAACTCAAACGAGGCCTCCAAAACGGAGCATAGTAAGGCCTGCAGACAAAGGCACGAACCAACATCCCCTTACAAAACTTACAATTTTTCTTTGAGCGCAGGTACATCTGACGTAGCGATAGCATTCGAAAATGTATATACACGAAGCAAAATCACTATCGAACGGGCCACCAGACACTAAACGTATCCCCAGCTAAGAAACATTCTACCCTTAGTTGCTATTTGTTCTTTGAATGGGACTAATCCCTGTCCCTCATCCTACATGAGGCAAATCCCTGCCTCCATATTTGCATAAGGCTAATCCCTGCCTCCACATCTTCATGAGGCTAATCCCACCTCTATATTTGAATGAGGCTAATCCCTGCCTCCACATTTGCATGGGACTAAACCTTGTCCTGCATCTTGCATGAGGCTAATCCCTGCCTCTATATCTGTATGAGGCTAATCCTTGCTTCCATATCTGCATGAGGCTAATTCCTACCCCTATATCTGCATGAGGTTAATCCATGCCTCCACATCTACATGAGGCTAATCCCCGCCTCCATCTTTGCATGAGGCCAATCCCTACCTGCATATTTGCATGAGGCTAATCCCTGCCTGCATATTTGCATGAGGCTAATCCTTACCTCCATATTTACATGAGGCTAATCCCTGCTTCCACAATTGCATGAGGCTAATCCTTGCCTTCATATTTGCATAAAACTAATCCCTGCCTTCTTATTTGCATGAGTCTAATCCCTGCCTCCATGAGACTAATCCCTGCCTCCACATCTGCAAGAGGCTAATCCCTGCCTCCATATCTACATGAGGCTATCCCTGCCTCCATATATGCATGAGGCTAATCCCTGCCTCCATATCTGCATAGGACTAAGCATTGTCCCTCCTTGCATAAATATTACTCTACTTCGGTACTATCTATCTTGCTTTTCTATCGGGCTAAGATCTGCCCTTCATTTCACAAGACTAAGTCGTGTCTTGTTAACATCATATTATTGCATCTTATAGGCTGAAATATCACCAATCTATCCAAAGGCGTCATAGTCTAAAGGCATCATCCTCATAGCCGGAAGACACCATGCCTTGGCCTGAGGTTCTCTCAAATTTGCATATCAGTATTCAAACGTGTCATGGTTCAGAGGCACCATCTTCATGGACCGAAAACATCATTTCATGGCATGCGAATCCCTCACTGAACAATTCATGGCCCAAGACATCATGGTCTGAGGACGTCATCCTTAACCGTCCAAAGACAACTTTCGTGGTCCAAAAGGGAATCTGCATCATATTTAAATTCTCGCACATATACATGTTTGCAGTATCTCTTTATCTGCAGATGACCATTAAGCAACCGCTATCCTAACGGAGGCAATCTCGCTCCAATTCCTTCGCTATCTCAAACTTGACCATTCACCATAACCATTCTTGCATTAATCCTGAAATCTCGTGTCCGTTCTTGTAATGACTTTATCGGTATATTCCGACGATGGATCTAGAACTACAGATGACCTGATTCCTATAAAATCAGGGATATATAGGCAGCTCAAAGATCGGAGTCTGGCCTCTATATTTCAAAACATCACATTCGGTCCAAATTTGTCATCATTTCTTTACCCGAAAACTCTTTCATCCTTCCCAGGTAAAGAGGGGCAGATGTTGATACCCAATTGTTCCCTATAATATTTTTTTGAAATGCATATATATTTTTAAAACTATGCATTAGCATCAATTGACATTTTCCCATAATTTTTACATTTTTAGAATTAATTTATCTCAGTATTTTATTCATATAAATAATTACAAAATTGCATCACAAATATTTTAAAATATTTCTTGATTTAATATTACTATCTATGGTCCTATTAAGTCCAAATTATTTCATAAATGACCAGATTTACATCTTTTGGTTACAATTACAATAATTTTGCAATCATAGCCCATGCATACATCACCACATTATTTTAACAAAAATTAGCCCGATATATTTTTAAAATATTTAATAACTATTTTAAAGTATCCCCGTGCATGAAATTTTTTTTTCTCATTGTTAATTATTTTATAAAATAATGTTTTATTCAAAAATCTATGTGTTTAACAAATGGCCCTTTTATTTCAAACTTAACCTTTTAATACCAGCCTAAAACCCCCTTAATATTAAATCAAAATCAGCCCAAAACCCCTAGGCCCAATCTGAACATTCGAGGCGACCGCAGCTAGTGTAGTTCCTTTCAGCCTTTGTATTTTATTCCCTGTCCACTGTATTTCGGACTGAGGTTGTATTTTATTTTCCTTATCAGTAATTGTTCATGTACTTGTGACACCGGGTTCTGGGAGAATTTTGGATTATTCAGTATTGAGTCCCTTATTGACTTTAAGTTCATTTTTACAAAATCTTTATTGTTTAATATTCTTCGTATAAGAAAAATGTTTTCCGCAAGTACTAAAACTGGAATTTAATTATGCATTCTTGGTTGGCTTGCCTGACAGCTGTGTCTGGCGCCACCACGACCCTTAGTGGATTTTAGGTCGTGACAACATGGTATCAGAGCACTAGGTTCCCGTCGGTCTCACGAGTCATGAGCAAGTCTAGTAGAGTCTCGCGGATCGGTATGGAGACGTCTGTACTTATCCTTGGGAGGCTACAGGGCTATTAGGAGTACTTCCCTTCTTGATTTCCTTTTCGTGCGGTTCGATTCCTTTGAGGCTTATGCCTTTGATTTCTTCCTACTCAATCTTACGCGAGCGCTTGCTATAAATCGAAGTTGAAGAATTGAAATGGCACTACAAATGTGATGCGGGATAATTTTTCGGGTATAGTTGATTGGACTATTATAGTCGCCTTATGGAGGGATATTCTATTATGTCAGCTCAGTAACAGAACTTCTAAGAGCCTTGAGGCTAGGCACAGGTTGCCAAGATGCTTATGAGTGATTATTCCGCAGTGTTGTTGTGATGGTAGGATGTTTGCCCAGGTATCAGGGCAGTGGATGAAATAAAGGGATGCTTACTCAGTGTGTAATCAAGGGAGTCAGTATTCTATTCCCGGAAGGGGAAAGGCAGTCGAACTAAGAATGGTCAGATGTGGGCTGGTGGAAGTAATGAAACTTGGTGTTTACAAGCGTGGTGGAGCTTTTCTTCTATGATGGGGTGACGTGGTCCTGATTGAACGTACTAAGTTTGTTGGTGTTATAATCTGCTACAATTCGCCTTTATGGCAAGATATTATGGAAAAAGTATTGGAGATACAACTGTCAGTTGTCGCATGGTGCGGTGGTTTAGGATCGAATCAGAATTTCTAATATTGATGGCTCAAGAAACATGACCTTTGGAAAGGTTTAAAGTTAGCAGCAATGGTGGGTTCACGTGCCACGAAAATAGATTTTATTTAAGGCAACAACTGAGCAGCAAAAGATGAGAAAACATGTAGGAAGTGTCAGGCGGAGTTTTGAACTTCTGAAGGGCCAGGTATAAGAAGCGTAGGTCAAACAGCTGATTAAAGGAGCGAGTTTGCCCAAAGTGGGAGAGTGGAGGAGCTGTATAGGGCTTAGTAGTAGGATAGCTACACGTGGAGGAGAGTTTGGAATGATCTGGGATTTTAGCGACGGGCAATTGAAGTATGCAGGTTCAATTCGAAGCATGGGTTGTCATGTGGCAAGAGATTTGGTATGATGGAAAGAAGCTACTTGAAATGAAGAAGGATGCAGCATAACCCTGAATTGGAAGGTGTTGCCACACATTTAATTGATGTCCGCGAGGGGCGAATGGACTTGTATAGCTAGAAAGTGAGCTTGGACTCAGTATTTGGTTATTGATGTCATGGTTACTGTACCCCGTGTAGCAGCATTGGAAGGTGTCGGGAGGTGATTTCCACAGGCGGGTTATTTCCCCATGAGTAGGTTAGCGGTCGTGTGGTTGGCGAAGCTTCTACAAGGAATTATATTGGTTATCCAACAAAGATACCGGTCGTGCGAAGGTGGATGATGATTCAGACCGACCCAATACCCTGGCCAATCCTAGCCGTTGATTATTTTGATCAACGGTCTAGATTTCTCCTACCATAATTAAGCCCTAATGACCCCCCTCCCAAACCACTCTTTTCCTCTCCTCTTACCGCCGTCACTCACCCCTCTTCCTCTAAAATGCTCTCCAATCTTAATCCTAACTCACCCTCATCGTCACTCGTCTACTGCCGTTCATTGTGGTTTCTCACCACCACAAGGCCTCTGATGACCTCTCCTATGTTGGTACCGCCATCTCTAAGGTCCTCGAGGGACCAGGGTCAGTCCGCTTACACCTGTGGCTCTTTCTTGCCTGTTTCAGGTTGTTCCGGTTCAATTTTGAGTAAGATCTTCCTATTTCGCCTTAAACTTATGGATTTCTTAGCCTACTTTTCATCTCTATGTTGTATTTCTCGAAACCCTGATTTCGTCCTTTGAAGTTCTCTGATCTTTACAAGATCTGAGATAGATTGAACTTATTTTACAAGAGTTTTTACAAATATCTTTCTATTTTCGAATGGCTTCCCATTTTCCTAAATTAGGGTTTCCTGAAAATCTCTTTCTTCAAAATGTTTTGCTAATTTTAAGTATTTAATCTTCTATTTTATGTGTTTTTGTCACGACCCTAAACCCAAACCCGGTCGTGATGGCACCTCTCGTGAAGACAAGGCCAGCCGACACACTTCCAATTCACTTTAAGCAATTAAAATAATAAATACCAAGTCTTTAATAAAAATAAAACCCCAAAATAACAGTATAATTTGCGAAAATAAAACCAACATAGCCCGACATTGAGGTATCACTAGTCATGAGCATCTAAAACAATACTAACAGTCTGAAGTCTAATCCAATACTACATAACTAAATCAAAAAGAGCTAAGATAGAGGGAGAACGCACCGGGTTGCGAATCGCCAAGCAGCTACCTAGTAAATCTCCGAAGACCTGCTGGAACTATCAACCCTCAGGAGTAGGACCTGTAGCGCCCGAATCTGCATACAGGGGTGCAGGAAGTAAAGAGAGCACTCCAACTCAGTGAGTAATAAAAATAAATAAAGACTGAGTAATATAAAATCATGTAAGGCACAACATTAAGCTAAAAGATGCATAAGAAATCCGTACATATAATTAATCAATGAAATCTCATAAACATCTATTAAACAGTTAAAAAATATACAGGAAAACAACTAATAAGTAAACACATAACAACTGCCCCTCGGCACAGTAACAATAGAATCAGCCCCTCGGGCAATGTCATAGAATAATACCAACCCCTCGGGCTATATCTCATATCACAATGGGTACCCGCGCTCACTGGGGTCCGGGAGGGGCCCCTTACGGCCCAAGCGCAATATCAAGCCATCTCATAGCATCATAAACAGGCTCTCAGCCTCATATTAATCACAAGCCACCTCGTGGCGTACAATCTCAAGCCCTCAGCCTCATTATCATAATCAGTATATCACTACTGCGGTATGCAGCCCGACCCAAAAGTATCCTCATAACACAGGCCCTAGGCCTTACTCAGTCAGAATCTCATAAGCCCCTCGGGCCACAGTAAAATATGAAGTTCAGCTCAAATACTTTTGAAATATAATTTAATGTGTTTAAAATAGAATAACATAGTTGAGTTTTTAAAATAGTAAAATACAGTAAGACTGAGTGCCAGTACGAAATCAAACAGTGAGGAAAATATCATTTAAAAAAATCCCTAAGGTTCAAACAGTTGGCACGAAGCCCACATATGGAATTTAGCCCAAAATATAATAATATTAAATAATTAACTATCAAACACGCAGTAAAATAGTCATTCGGGATGGACTAAGTCACAATCCCCAATGGTTCTCTACCCCACGCTCGACATCTAGCGTGAGTCACCTGAACATAGCCGTACGCTGTGAAATTCCTGGGTTTCATACCCTCAAGACAACATTTAA
This sequence comes from Nicotiana glauca, assembly GCA_026770625.1. Classification (NCBI taxonomy): domain Eukaryota; kingdom Viridiplantae; phylum Streptophyta; class Magnoliopsida; order Solanales; family Solanaceae; genus Nicotiana; species Nicotiana glauca. The sequence goes on along the minus strand of MU748345.1, from coordinate 110,084 downwards.
AATCATTAAACACCTCGAACTAACCCAAATAGCTACTCTGCAACACTCTTGCCTCTCGAATCAACTTTCGAGTGCTCCAAATCTACCAAGTTCAGATTTTTATCATCAAATTATGCTAAACGAATGAATTCCAATTATAAAATACCGATTTTAAGCACAAAACCCAAAATCCGTCAAAACCCATCCCCCAGGACCGCATCTTGGAACTGGACAAACTTTATACCAAAATGTTCTTCATCATCTCACGAGTCCGTACATATAAAGAACTCGAAAATCGGAGTTCGTTTGATCTCTCAAATCAACTAATTTTCATGAATTTAATCTCAAGCCCTGACTCCATCTTTTTCTACTGATTTTCATGAATTTAACACTGATATTTTGTTCCTTAATCACAAATAATTGAGTTTTAGGGTCCAAAATCCTTACCTCAATGAAGAACAATGATTTCCTCTCTTCAAAATCGCCCAAAGCTTCAAAATTTTGTGTTAAAAGTGAGGAACCCTCTGAAAATTACGAAGGAGGAATTAATATTATCTGACCAGATATTTTCGCATTTGCGGTACTCCACTACATCTGGGTACTCCCACCACATCTGCGGTACCGCATTTGTGGTTCTTGATCCGCTTCTGCAAAAGTCACTTAAGTTCCCTATTGCCCGCATCTGCGGTTACACACCCGCATCTGCGATGTCGCAGATGCAGTCCTCCTAACCGCTTCTACGGTTTCCTGACCAACGTGCCTCTGACCACTTCTGCGGCCCTTCCTTTGTATGCGCGGTGCCGCACCTGCATTCCACTATCCGCAAGTGCGGAAATACCAAAAGCAGCAAAATACAAAAACTGCACTAATTCTCCAAACTCTACGTCAACCATCCGAAATCACCCCGAGACCCCCGGGACCTCAACCAAAAGCACTAACATATCCCACAACCTTATTCAAACTTGTACAAATCTTCAAAACACCTAATACAACATCAAAACCAATAAAACTCGTCTAATGCAAGCCTAAGGTTCTAAATTCTTCCGCGTTCCGCTTTTGATCAAAATCCAACCAAACCACGTCCAAATGACCTGAAATTTTGCACGCATATCCCAAATGACATAGCAAAGCTACTACAACTTCCAGAATTCCCTTTCGACCCCATTATCAAAATCTCACCTATCAAACGGAAAACGCCAAAAACTCAATTTTGCCAATTCAAGCCTAAACCTACTCCGGACCTCCAAAACATATCCGATCACACTCCTAAGTCCCAAATTATCTCCCGAAGTTAACCGAACCATCGGAACTCATATCCAAGTCCTCTAACACATAAGTCAACATCCGGTTGACTTTTTCTAACTTAAGCCTTCTTAAAAGAGACTAAGTTTCTTAAACCTTCTCAAAACCTTTCCAAACACGAGCCAATCAACCCGATCACATTTAAAACCAATAATCAAGGCAAATAAAAGCAGAAATGGGGAAGACAAAGCAGTAAATCATGAGATGACTATCCAGGTTGTCACATCCTCCCCCTCTTAAACAAATGTTCGTCCTCAAATGAGTCAAGAAACGTACCTGAATCCTCAAATAGGTGGGGATATCTGCTCTGTATTTCCTGCTCAATCTCCTAGGTAGCCTCCTCCACGGGCCGACCTCTCCACTGCACTTTCATCGAAGCTATATCTTTTGATCTCAACTTCCAAACTTGACGCTTCAAAATAGTTGCTGGCTCCACATCATAAGTCAAATAACCCTCCAACTGAACCGTGCTGAAATTCAGAACATGAGACGGATCTCCAATATACTTCTGGAGCATAGAAATATAGAATACTAGGTGCATACCTGACAGGGTGGGTGGCAAGGCAAGCTCATAAGCCACCTCCCCAACCCTCCGAAGTACCTCAAAAGGTCCAATAAACCGTGGACTTAATTTAACCTTCTTTCCAAACCTCATAACACCCTTCATGGGTGAAACCTTCAACAGAGCCTTCTGACCAACCATATAAGACACATCACAAACCTTCCTCTCAAGATAACTCTTTTGTCTCGACTGCGCTGTACGAAGTCTCTCCTGAATCATCTTCACCTTGTCCAAAGCATCCTGCACCAAATCTGTACCCAATAGCCTGGCCTCACCCGGATCAAACCAACCCACTGGAGATCTACACTGTCTCCCATACAAAGCCTCATATGGAGCCATCTGAATACTTGACTGGTAACTGTTATTATAAGCAAACTCCGCAAGCGGTAGAAACTGATCCCATGACCCTCCGAAATCAATAACACAAGCACGTAACATATCCTCCAATATTTGAATAGTGCACTCGGACTGCCCATTTGTTTGAGGGTGAAAAGTTGTGCTCAACTCAACTTGAGTACCCAACTCTCGCTGTACAGACTTCCAAAACTATGAAGTAAACTGAGTGCCCCAATCTGAAATGATGGAAACTGGGACACCATACAACCGAATAATCTCCCAGATATATATCTCTGCTAAACGCTCTGAACAATAAGTAGTACAGGTAGGAATGAAGTGCACGCACTTGGTTAGCCGATCCACAATCACCCAAATAGCGTCAAACTTCTTCAAAGTCTATGGGAGCCCAACTACAAAGCCCATAGTGATCCGCTCCCACTTCCATTCTAGAATATCCATCCGCTGAAGCAAGCCACCCGGTCTATGATGCTCATATTTCACCTGCTTACAATTGAGACACCGAGCTACAAATCCCACAATATCTTTCTTCATTCTTCTCCACCAATAACGTTGTTTCAGATCCTGATACATCTTCGCAGCTCCTGGATGAATAGAATACCGCGAACTATGGGCTTCTTCCAGAATCAACTCTCAAAGCCCATCTATATTGGGCACACATATCCGGCCATGCATATTCAACACTCTATCATCACCGATAGTCTCATATCTGGCATTATCATGTTGAACTCTTTCCTTAAGGACAAGCAAGTGTGGATCATCATACTGGCGCTCTCTGATGCACTCATATAGGGAAGACCGAGAAATCACACTAGCCAATACCCTACTGGGCTCCGAAATATCCAACCTCACGAACCGATTGGCCAAAGCCTAAACATCAACTGCAAGAGTTCTCTCCCCAACTAGAATATATGCCAAACTCCCCATACTCACCGCCTTTTGGCTCAAAGCGTTGGCCACTACATTGGCCTTCCCTGGGTGATATAAAATAGTAACGTCATAATCCTTAAGTAACTCCAACCATCTCCGTTGCCTCAAATTGAGATCTTTCTGCTTGAACTAGTGCTGGAGGATACGATGATCAGTATACACCTCACAAGACACACCATACAAATAATGCCTCTAGATCTTCAATGCGTAAATAATGGCAGCCAACTACAAATCGTGAACATTGTAGTTTTTCTCATGAGTCTTTAACTGACGAGAAGCATAAGCAATAATTCTACCCTTCTACATCAGAACACACCCAATACCAACTCTCGAAGCATCATAATATACAGTATAAGAACCTGAAGTTGATGGCAATACTATCATAGCAGCCATGGTCAAGGCGGTCTTGAGCTTCTGAAAGCTCTCCTCGCACTCATCAGACCACTGAAATGAAACACCCTTCTGAGTCAACTTGGTCAAGGGCGATGCAATAAACGAGAATCCCTGAACAAACCGATGATAATAACCTACCAAACCAAGAAAACTGTGAATCTCTGTAGCTGAGGACAGTTTGGGCCAACTCTGAATTGCCTCTATCTTCTTCAGGTCAACCTGAATACACTCGATGGACACCACGTGTCCCAAGAAGGCCACTAAAATGAGCCAGAACTCACATTTGGAGAACTTTGCATAAAGCTTCTCCTCTCTCAATCTCTAGAACACCATTCTCAAATGCTCCGCGTGCTCTTCCTAACTACGCGAGTACACCAGAATATCATCAATGAAGACTATGACAAACGAGTCGAGATACGATTGGAACACACTGTTCATCAAGTGCATGAACGCTGCTGGGGAAATTGTTATCCCCAAAGACATCACCGAGAAGGTCCTGAAAGCTATCTTAAGAATGTCTGAGTCACCGATCTTCAACTGGTGATAACCTGAGCGGAGATCAATCTTAGAAATACTCTTGCTCCCTGAAGTTGGTCGAACAAATCATTGATACGAGGCAAAGGATACTTGTTTTTAATTGTCACTTTGTTCAACTGCCTGTAATCAATGCACATTCTCATCGTACCATCCTTCTTCTTCACAAAGAGAACCAGCGCACCCCACGGCGTCATACTAAGACGAATGAATCCCTTATCCAGAAGTTCCTGAAGCTACTCCTTTAACTCCTTCAGCTACACTGGTGCCATACAATATGGTGGAACAGAAATGAGCCGAGTGCCTGGCACCAGGTAATACCAAAATCTATATCCCTGTCCGGTGGCATATCCAACATGTCTGCAGGAAAAATCCCTCACAACTGGAATAGAATCAATACTGGGAGTCTCTACACTGACATTCCTTATAAATGCTAAGTACGAAAGACAACCTTTCCCAACCATACGCTGGGCCTTTAAGAAAGAAATCACTCTGTTGGGAACATAATCGGTCGAACCCCGCCACTCAATTCGTGGCTCACTGGGCATAGCCAAAGTGTGGTCTTGGCATGACAGTCCAGAATAGCCCGGCACCGAGATAAACAGTCCATGCCTAGAATAACATCGAAGTCCACCATACATAATAACAATAGATCCACTCGGGTCTCCAGACCCCCAATAGACAAAACATACGGCCGGTACACACGGTCTACCACAACAGTATCGCCCACCGACGTAGAAAGATGAACATAAGAAAAAAGGGACTCGCAGGGCATATCCAGATAGTGGGCAAAATAAGACGACACATAAGAGAAAGTAGAACCAGGGTCAAATAACATAGAAGCATCCTTGCGGCAGACTGAGATAATACCTGTAATCACCGCATCTGAAGCAATCGCATCGGGCCTGACTGAAGTGCATAGAAGCGATCCTGGCCACCTCTAGATAGACCTCCCCCTCTAGGGCGACCCCTAGATAATTTTCCCCCACCCCTAGCTAGGTAGGTAGGTGGTGAAGTGGCTAGGGCTAAGGCTGAGGCCGATGACTAACCCCTCTACTGGGAATAACAAGGGCACTGCCTCTACAAGTGGCCCACCTTTCCACACTAATAACAACTCCCGGGTGCTGGAGACGGGGATTGATGGGAACCCCTAGCACCGGTATGACTAGCAGACGCCCTTGGCATAGAAGAATCCTGAACCGATGGAGCATGGGACTAACCTTAGGCTGGAGTGCACTCAGTGAAGAATGGCCCTGCTAAGAACCGTGAGAACTATGGCCTTATGATGCCCCACAATAACCTAGGTGAGCTGACTAACCATGTTGGAACTGTAGGCCTCTATCATGCTGAAACTTGCCCCTCGAAGGAGCACCCCCAAAACTACCCTATCCTCAAGGCCTCTTAGCCTCCCTCTCCTCGCACTCCTGGTGACGAAATGACTCAATCTCTCAGGAAATATCCACAACCTCCTCGAATGTAGCACCTGACAACCTCTCCCTGGTCATGAGAACCCGAAGCTGGTAGGTGAGGCCATCAACAAGCCTCCTGATCCTCTCTGTCTCTCTCAGTATCAACTAGCCAAATAGCATGTTCCGAGAACCTCATCTCATATTGGGTAACTGTCATCTCCCCCTATCTTAGCTGCTCAAACTGCCTTCGCAGCTCTTCCCTGCGGGACTGTGGAACATACTTCTCTAGAAATAGGGTAGAGAACTGCTGCCAAGTCATAGGTGTCGAACCAACATGCCTATGGCTCTCATATGCCTCACCAAGTGAAGGCAGCTCCGATAAACTAGAAGGTCGTAAATGAAACTCCACTGGTCTCCAAAATACCCGCAGTGCGAAAAATCCGCTGACATATGTCTAAGAAACCTTGGGCATCCTCGCCCTCTACACCACGAAAGTAGGAGGCTGGAGCCTGCCAAACCGCTCCAATCTACGTTGCTCATCCGCCGGCGTAATAGGAGCTACATAACCCTGAGCAGCTACCACCGGCTGGCTAGTGGTGCCTTCGGTGTCTGCACTCCCTGAACTACCGGATTAGGTGTGTGGGCAGCAGGAGTCTGGGAGCCTCCCTTTGCCTGAGAAGTAGCTGCGACATTAGAAACCGTGACCGCCTGAGCAAGGCTAGTTCATACTGTTAATATCTGAGCCAAAATCTCTTGAAGACTCGGAATCACAATGAGCACAGTTGGTGCCTGAGCTGGTGTTGCTGGAGCGTCCACCACTGGGACCTAACCCTGAACTATGGCGGTTGGTGGGTCTGCAGGTGTTGTCCCAGTTGCTGTGAGGGCTGTACCTCTACCCTTACCAAGTCCTCGTCCACATCCTTAACCTCTAGTGGCTCTTGCTAGTGTACTGGTGGTTGTCCATCCTGACCGATAGCGCTTGCCCTCACCATCCGTGAGAGAATAGAATAACAAAAGTTTAGTACTCGGATCAACAAATTCGCTCGACAAGAATTTCAAGAATATGGAATTTTTCTAAAGGTTCTGCAGCCTCTCGAGGATAAATACAGATGTCTCCGTACCGATCTGCGAGACTCTACTAAACCCACTCATGACTCATAAGACCTATGTAACCTAGGCTCTGATACCAACTTGTCGCGACCCTAAACCCAAACCTAGTCGTGATGGCGCCTCTCGTGAATACAAGGCCAGCTGACACACTTCCAATTCACTTTAAGCAATTAAAATAATAAATACCAAGTCTTTAATAGAAATAAAACCCTAAAATAACAGTATAAGTTGCAGAAATAAAACCAACACAGTCCGACATCGGGGTGTCACCACTCATGAGCATCTAAAACAATACTAACACTCTGAAGTCTAATCCACTACTACATAACTAAATTAAAAAGATCTAAGATAGAGGGAGAATGCATTGGGTTGCGAATCACCAAGCAGCTACCTAGTAAATCTCTGAAGAACTGCTGGAACTATCAACTCTCAGGAGCAAGACCTGTAGCGCTCGAATCTATATACAGGGGTGCAGGGAGTAAAAAGAGTACTCCAACTCAGTGAGTAATAAAAATAAATGAAGACTGAGTAATATAAAACCATGTAAGGCACAACATTAAGCTAAAAGATGCATAACAAATCCGTACATATAATTAATCAATGAAATCTCATAAACATCTCTTAAATAGTTAAAAAATATACAGGAAAACAACTAATAAGTAAACACATAATAACTGCCCACAATAACAATAGAATCAGCCCCTCGGGCAATGTCATAGAATAATACCAACCCCTCGGGCTATATCTCATATCACAACGGGTACCCACGCTCAATGGGGTCCGGGATGGGCCCCTTACAGCCCAAATGCAATATCAAGCTATCTCATGGCATCATAAACAGGCTCTCGGCCTTATATCAATCACAAGCCACCTCGTGGCGTACAATCTCATGTCCTCGGCCTCATTAGCATAATAAGTATATCACTGTTGTGGCGTGCATCCCGACCCAAAAGTATCCTCACAACATAGGCCCTTGGCTTTACTGAGTCAGAATCTCATAAGCCCCTCGGGCCACAGTAAAATATGAAGCTCAGCTCAAATACTTTTGAAGAATCATTTAATGTGTTTAAAATAGAATAACATAGCTGAGTTTTTAAAATAGTAAAATATAGTAAGGCTGAGTACCAGTACGAAATCAAACAGTGAGGAAAATATCATTTTGAAAAAATCCCTATGATTCAAACAACTAGCACGAAGACCACATATAGAATTTTGCCCAAAATATAATAATATTAAACAATTAACTATCAAACATGCAGTAAAATAGTCATTCGGGATGGACTAAGTCACAATCTCCAACGGTGCTCTACCCCACGCTCGACATCTAGCGTGTGAGTCACCTCAACATAGCCATATGCTGTGAAATTCTGGGGTTTCATACCCTCAGAACAACATTTAAAATCATTACTCACCTCGAACTAGCCCGAAAAGCTACTCTGAAATACGCTTGCCTCTCGAATCAACTTTTGAGTGCTCCAAATCTACAAGGTTCAGATTTTTATCATCAAATTATGCTAAACGAATCAATTCCAATTATAAAATATCGATTTTAAGCACAAAACCCGAAATCTGTCAAAAGTCGTCCCCCGAACCCGTATCCCGGAACTGGACAAACGTTATACCAAAATGTTCTTCATCATCTCACGAGTCTGTACATATAAAGAAATCAAAAATCGGAGTCTGTTTGACCCCTCAAATCATCCCTAGAAGGTCTCTTAATCTCAAGCCCTAACTCCACCTTTTTCTACTAATTTTCATGAATTTAACACTGATATTTTGTTCCTTAATCACAAATAATCAATTTTTAGGGTCCAAAATCCTTACCTCAAGGAAGAACAATGATTTTCTCTCTTCCAAATCGCCCAACGCTTCTAAACCCTCTAAAAATCGCGAAGGAGTATAATCTAACCAGACATTTCCGCATCTGCGGTACCGCATTTGCGGTTCTTGATCCGCTTCTGCGGAAGTCACTTAAGTTCCCTATTGCCCGCATCTGCGGTTACACACCCGCATCTGCGATGTCGCAGATGTGATCCCCTGTCACGACCCAAAATCCACTAAGGGTCATGGTGGCGCCGGACACCGCTGTCAGGCCAGCCAATTAGATTACCGATTTAAAATCCTTTTTAAATACATCAAATTCTAGAATTTTCTTTCCATTTACACAAATAAAAGGGTTTTGCTTCAATTCAAATTAACAATAACAATTAAATCAAACTTTTCGAAAACCATCCCAGAACCCGGTGTCACAAGTGCATGAGCGACTACTGATGATGAAATAAAATACAATCCCTGTCCGGAATACAATAGACAGGAAATAAATAAATCAAGTACAGAAAGGAACTACACTAGTTGCAGGTCGCCTCGCAA
>MU748345.1:68585-82456 GCA_026770625.1 Nicotiana glauca | reverse complement strand
CTTCGTGGGCCTGAAGATTGTGACCGGCCCGTCGCGGGCCTTATGCACCATTAGGCCCAGGACCGCCAGGACCGGCCCGCCAGGACCGTTTGGCCCGTTTAGCCCGCGGGCCCGGTCCGGTCCCGGGCCAGGCCCAGCCCACCATACAGCCTTAGATCAGCATGCTCATAGGTTAAAAGATTTCAACTATTCAAACAGCTCCTGTAATTGTGAATGCATACAATCCTATCTTAGGTAATCAGTATATATATATATATATATATAAAAATTGCGTTTGATTATGTTAAACTGCTTAAGCTTAACAGGTTATAAAACCAGTAGGCAAATTAGTTAGGATTCCGCCACTTTAATTATGCATATCCTGAATCTTTAACATTCATCTAGATGCCATGTTCTTAGGATTTTTGAACTTATTCACAATCTGTGTTTTAGATGTGTTGTTTGTTTGCCTATATACATGCGGTGGTAAATATGAGCCTTCTAATTGTTTGTCCCTATTTGCTTGTCCTACATGTTATTTGCTTGTCGCCTAGATTTTCACCTTTTAAAAACCTTAGGTTGTCTAGAACTGTCCAGATTTAGAGGTCCTAAATTCCTCCAGGACCATAAGGAAAGGACGGGTAGCAGCAATTAAACTCGCTTATAACCACTAAAGGGAGGGTAATGGGTAGTAAAATGATATGATGACCTGTGCGCTAATGTCACGTGTAGCACCTCTCATTGAGGAGTGATTATCGAGCATTGCATGGGTATGATCATGTAGGCCAATCAACTTAGGACTTCCCTTTCCCAATTTCTATATGTGTTTAAATTATCTAAACTTCTTTTTTTTTCCTTTAAATATACATGTATAAGCTGTCCAAACCTCCTTTACCTTTATTATTTGAACTTCCATTAATCACATATGCATTTAGATGGGGAAAGCTACTTTATTTGCAAATACTTGCTTATTTGTTAATTGACTAATTTACATAGTTTAAGTTCGACCAGGACCCACCGTTATGGACCGCGAAGGGTGCCTAACAACTTTTCCTCAAGATTATTTCGAGCCCTTACCCTAATCTCTGGTAGTGCAAACTAGTTACATAAGTTAATCGCTCTAGGTGCCCTAACGCACCATAATCCGTTAGGTGGCGACTCTTCAAATACCCAATTCCCAAAAGGAAATGAGTTGTTCCCCCATAAATGTCGAAACCCGGACTTCCCTGCGAGAGGAAAAAAGGGGCGCGACAGGCATGAGGTAGTAATGCCAGGACAAGGCAAAAACGAAGTGGTAAAGGCAGGCTAAAGTGCAACAGAAGGCAATGCGCGTGACATACTTGTCATGGCATTGGGCGCGGCGAAGGGCCATGTTCGTGGGCAATGGCATAGGAAAAATGTGGCTACAATGCAACTGGGAGCAAGGTATTGGCACCTGATTTAAGACAAGGCACGAAAATGGGCAGCAAGCTTCAGATTGACCAAGTCAAGGGCAGTTACGGCACACACTGTACACAAGGGCAGCAGTTGAGCTTTGCTAAAATGCTGACAGAAGTGTTAGCACGTTTTTGGGGCCATGATCCCATTATTATTAGCATGATTTACATAATCCTAGTAGTTGGGGGTTATCAATTAAATTAGGCTAAAATAGTGGGTTGTGCTGCGTGGGACAAGTGTCTAGGCTTAAAGTGTGATAAGTGTAAGGCAAATGGGATATCTCATGTTATATAAATAGACAACATTCTTATGCTTGGGGCAAAGGTGAAAAATGTATATGAGTGCACATTGAGAGTTAGGAAAGAGTCTTAAGTCTGTTTTCAAGAGTGAAAATACCTAAGGTCAAGAGTGATCTTTTGTACACGGCTGTACTTTGAGTTGAGCTTCTTTGTATGCTCGAGTTGAATACAAAGTTAGGAAAAGAATTTTCTGTATATTGTGCCTTGTGTTCATCTATATTTTTTGTTGTCTTTACTTAATTTCGTTGCCTAAAATCTGTCCAAAGACTTACTACGTTGAAGCTGCCTAAAAATAGTCTAAGTCCAAAGTTACTATAATTTTTGCTAAGTATTGTGTGAAGGCTGAAGTCAAATGCGGGACTTGGCTGCCGCGCATGCTGGTTTTCGGCAGACTGAAAATGCACATGTGACATGTGCCACTATGGACAACTGATAGTGATAAGGGCATTTTTGTTTACTTTACTAATGCTAGGGGAACAGAAAGTATAACGGAGGATAAATGTAGACTATTTTCAATAGTACAGGGGTATATTTGGCCCCTTTCCCTTCATTTTCTCAACCTTATATCTAGAGGCCTTCATAAAAATCTGACAAATCGAACCAAACCGACCAAAAAATTTATACCTTTTTTGTTTTGTTGGTTTTGAATTTTAAAAACCGATCAAAGTTGGTTTGGTTTTGATTTTAATCAAAACATAACAAAAAGAAAGAAAGAACTAAACCGACTATAGAAGTAGCTATTTAAAATTTATTATCACATGTAGGGATGTGTGTATATTTATACAAAGTTTCTAAAATTTTAAGGTAAATATTAATCGTTTGCACTTTTAGTCTAGTTCTTTGCCTTCACATTTTAGTTTGATTAGTAATTTTTTTTGCTAAGTACAACAACAACGACAAACCAGTACCATCCCAACATGAATTTTCTTTTGCTAAGTACAAGAATATATTTCATGTTAAAATAATTTATTTTTAATCGAGTCCTTAAATTATTCATCACGATTTGATTCAATTATCATCAATATATCTTGGTCAATGATAGATTTCTCAAGGAGCAATTGGTTTAATAGTGTTATGTTGAAAATGTAGTCACCGGAATATGTGTTTGGTAGTGTACGTCTCATATTTAAGGAAAAATCAATAAATAATCGGAAAAAAACCGAAAAACCAACAAAAAACGACATAAATCGTATTAATAAAAAACCGACTTGGTTTGGTTCCCATATTTGCGACTTACTCGGTTTAGTTTCTAGGAACCATGAACACCCATACCAATATCATACGGTCTTCTCTTATTTTTCTACTTAGATATTTTACTTTCCTCGCTAATTCTAGGCAATAAATAGAAAAGCAATGAATTAAAATTACTACTTCTATTTCTTTTTCAAATTGAATGATACTGTTCATAGTTCATTATGCATGAACCTGAGAGATACTGTAACCTTAACCAAATAATCATGATAGAGTCCAGTAATGAGTGTATAGCCAAAGATTCTATCCAAATTCAGACCATAGTAGTGCATTTCAAATTAGTCAGGTTTGCTCAGGAGAGACTGCTACTGCGGCTTGTATACAAAACAAACCAGCCCTGTTAAATAGCAAGTTTGTGTAAAGAGGAAAAGGAGCACCACAAAAAGCTTGACAAACTTGTTATAGCATTTCTCTAATAAGTCTAAATGAAAATTTACCCAACATGAATACCACCCAATTTTGAGTTGATATACCACAGCTAGTAACAAAGACGGATCCAGGATTTCAAGCTTATGCGTTCGGGATTTTAATCGTTTTAAATTACTGGGTTTCAAATTAATAATTTGTACATATTCATAAATTTTTTAAGACTTCGAACGCTCTCAACACTGTAGCTCCACCCTGGCTAGCAACCCTCTAGCATGATGTTTGATCTAGTCGCCTATGAGAAAGAACATAAATTTTCAATATTAAACCACATTGACAAAGAAATTTAAACATTCCTTGTTTGATGAGAAATTAGAAGGGCAATTGATTTCAAGTGAAAGAGTACAATGCTGAAAGGAAAGCGCAAATGCAATTCACTGATAACTTTGCATTTGTCTTGATGTCAATTAGTTGCAAGAAAAAGGATTGTATTTATATAAAAAAAAATTTCTGGAATTCTTCAGTTCTATAGTAACATGTATTCTTTTGGGGAATGAAAAAGTGAAAACTAAAGGAAAGAAGGAGAATGGAGGCTCAACTGATCAGAAACTGAAAGAGAAATCTACTTGCATAAGTTTCTGAATTGCCATCTCACCTACGACAATTGCTCTGGTCAGCCACCAATTTGGGTCAGTCCGATTGGTGCAACTTTCTTCTAACTTGGGCACCTCGATTCCTAATTCAATTATTACCATCTCTGTTCGGGCAGAGAATCTCAGTATGCATGTCCGTACACTCACAATGTATGAAGGGACAATAGTTGCTGAATGCCATTAAAAATCAATTGGCCTCAAAGTCCACTGACTCTGATAAGGACCAACAAACGATGTTCTAAACCCACCGAGACGGTGTAGCCCTTCTGTGGATACACTATTCAATCTGGGACAGCCTAATATATTCATATATGAAAGTGAAGGCATTTCACACAAATGTAAAGGGAGGGAAACTAAGTTTTTACAAATGCAGACCTCCAAAGATACTAGAGACTGACAATGCTCTAGCAATCCGTTAGGTAAACTGATCAATCCATCACATTTGTATAACCGCAGACTTTGGAGGGAAGTCAAATGATTCTCTCCACTGGGAATAGGAATGGAACTGAATTTGGTGCACCTTTCAATTACTAAGCTCTTAAGAGAATGAAGATTGTACAAACTTTGTGGCAATTCACAAAACTCTCTGCAATTTATGACCGATAGATGTTGAAGAGAAAAATTATTGTGTAGCATCTCATCTGGAAGACAGGTGAGCTCTTTCACATCGTCGACAATAAGATCTACCAGAGATGTCAAGTTGCTGCACAAGTTCAACAATGGCATATAACTGTCAACTCCTTTAATAGTTAATTCACGCAGGATTTCAAATTGATTTGGAGTACTTCTTAACAATGAACAGTTCCTAATCCTCAACTTCTCAAGTCCAGGAAACATTCTTACTCCGACTCCATCTCTACCAACATTTCCTGTTGGTATTAATTCCACTCCCTTCCACTCAGTGAGGCTAGGCATATTATCCAATACTAGTTCTTTAAGTAACGGGAACACTTGGATATTTGCATTATCGCTGCTTGATCCATTATTGCTAACCTCAACACCATAAAATGTAGGTGCAATGCATTCCACCTCATGGAATCCTACAACCTCAAGATGCCGAAGGAGTTTAAGTTGGCCAAGTGATGGAACTTCTTTGCACTTTTTGCAACCACTTAATTTCAACTTGACCAGATATGGTAGTAAACCTTCTCTCAACCATAAAGGAAATCTAGTCCCCAAATAGTCCACCACTGCTAAGGTTTTCAAGTTTGGATGTGGCTGAAGACCATCCAACATATACTCATTATTGATTTCACAGCCTTCTATTTCATCATGGGACCATAAATATGCCAGCTTGAAGATATGCGGTTTCTCCTGCAAACATGCTGTTTGAGCTTCTTCTCTGTTACATACCAATTGGAGACCATTGATCGTCAATTCACCTCCAAGGTTTTTCAAATGACCTAATTCGTTAATTCGACGACCTTGCTCTAAACCTACCTTGAAAAATTGTAGGGTCTTAAGGCAAGTCAATTGCCCCATGTTAAGTGGCACCTGAAAGTCGTCATTAAAGATACATCGTGATCCCCAACCAGTAATGAATTGGTAACAAGAATTGTAATATATGTGTCGCAAACTTATCATATTTCCCATCTCATCTGGAAGCCCCTCGAGTGAAAAGCAGTTATTGACTCTAAAAGTTTGCAAATTGTAAAGCTTGCAAATGGAGTTGGGCAAGGCTTTGATTTCAGTGTAGGAGAGATCAAGATATCTCAAGTATATTAGCTTGCCAATTGAGGCTGACAACTCCTTGATGCCTGACATGGATAGATTTAAAACTCTCAAAAACTGAAAGTTCAATAGCATATCTTCAGATATATTACTTCTCCAAAACAACGTGCACAAACGTCCTGGATCATTTATATTATCTATTTGATCACTTGGTGAGTCCCATCCAAAGTATCGAAGTTGAGAAAGATTTTCTCCTCCAACACCTTCCAGATTAAATAGTTTAGATTTTAAAACATCTCCAGCCAAATCATGCACAAGATCATGCATCTTACAGTGTGTTATATCATTGTGCTCATTTAGCTTAACATCTTGCAGCAAGGAATTTTGCAACAAAAGTTGAAAAAACTTGTACCCAACATCTTCCATCACAGAGGTCTCTTGACATGGACGAAGAAATCCTTCTGCCATCCAGAGTTGGATGAGTTGGTCCTTTTCAAACTCAAAATCTTTTGGAAACATTGCAAAGTAAGCAACACATTTTTTCAGATGTGGAGATGATAGATAAATATAGCTCAGTTTTAGGATTTTCTTTAAGCTATTTTCCCCAATATCCCTTCACCTGCAACAAGGGCGTTGCCATCAAGAATTGCCTGCCATTCATGTTTTCCCTTATTGCGTAAGAGGCCTCCCAACACATTTGCTGCCAATGGTAGACCTTGACACATTTCAACAACCCTGTTGCACATGCTCACCATTTCCTCTGGTACCTCCCCATCAGCAAATGCTCTTTGTTTGAAAATGGACCAACAATGATCTTCAGCTAATTTTTCCAACATATGAAGATGTGATGCTACTGCAGATGCCACCTGATCCCTACGAGTAGTCACAAGAATGCAGTTTCCTCTGGATATGCTTATTCCTTTCAAGGTGTCCACGAACTCATGCCACAATGTAGGATCGACACACCACAAATCATCTAGGACAAGCAAATACTTCTTCCCTCCCAATTCATCTCGCAGCTTCTTTACTATTATATCCCTGCTTTGAACCTCAGTTTTCCTCTCTGTCAATGATTCGAGGATCAGTTCAAGAAATCTCTTAGTTTCTAACATTTCAGGTAGACACAACCAAACTCTTTTTTCAAAATGTTGCCTGATGTGTTCATCATTGAAAATTCTCTTAGCCAGAGTTGTTTTCCCTAAACCTCCCATACCCACTATGGAGAAGGTGCACAAAATAATATCCTCTCTCATGTTCAACATCTTATCCTTTATTTCAGCAATATCCTTCTCTCTACCAACAACATCTGAAGCAACTACTACGGAATCTGTTTCTCGGATTTGTAATATTTGCTGAGATGGGCCTCTTAGTGGTTGGAGACTAAGACTATTGGCTAACTGATTGATAGCCCTCAACTCTTCATTGATGTTGTTGATTTTCCGAGACATTTTGCTCTTAAAAGCTATATCAGAAAAGAAATTACCGACCTTTTTCCTAGGGTTGCCTCGGATCTTCGTCACTTCAGCTTTGAGAGATTCATATCTCATTTCGTCAAACAGGTTTTCAGCATCTTCAGCAACTCTCTCAAGCTTCTTCAGCCAGTTTTCCACAGCCTGATCCTCAACTTGTCGTCTTTCAGCATCATGAATGAAAAATTGGATCATGGATACATTTTGTGTCAGCATTCTGAGATCTTTCTTGTAGTTCCTTAAACTTTTGACCTCCTCAATAGCGGGAGAAAGCAATTTCTCAAGCACAACTTGAACAGTAGCACCAATTACAGGATCCGCCATTGTTGCGCTTGCTCCTTCACAAAAGTCTTCTTCTTCCTCTACACCAAATTAGTCTTCCCAAAGTTCTCACCAAGTCTTCTTTTGCTAGTTTGTGTAAAGGATATTAAGACATAATTTATTACTCGCATAGCGAGTTTTACCTAAGATTATCCGAGTACCTTGCATTTTACACCCCTGCCCGCGTGTGCAATTATTTGTAATGTGCACTCTATTCCATATATTTTTTACCGGTTTAAAAACTTTCACTTTATACCCATTAATTTAGGGGGTGTGAATTCGATTTATCGATTCGATTTTGACCCTTATCGATAATTACTTATCGATTATCGATTTGTACATATGCTTATCGTTATCGTTTCAATAAGGTTTCGATTTTTTCGATTTCGATTTATCGATTTTGGGGGCTTATCGATTCGGTTATCGATTACACCAATAAGAAAATTTGCGGGATTCCACGGAAAGTATATCGCTATAAACGCGCCTAACTAATATGGACAAAAAGAAGCTAAAATAAGACGAACACCATTTATAATATAAAAATTGTGTCAACAAGCACATGCAACAAAACTAAAGTAAGGGATCAAATGTATGCCACCAACACTCCAACGGTATAAAAAAAAAAAACAAAATACATCATCACGGCTAATTCTATTTTCCATTAATTTGAACTTCATTCTCTTGATCTTTAAATATGATCACTTCCTTAAATGTGATAGAGGAAATAATAGGGTAATGGACTTAGGGTAAAGGAAAGGGTATAAATTAGGGAAAATGATATTGTATAACCGCTTTCAAAATAGTAGTGGAATATATATACATTCTGTATGTTATATTAATCTACACAAATAGGTAATTACTCATTTTGCAAGTGTCTACAGTTTAGGGGTGTGCATTCGATTTATCGATTCGATTTTGACCCTTATCGATAATTACTTATCGATTATCGATTTGTACATATGCTTATCGTTATCATATGCTTATCGTTATCGTTTCAATAAGGTTTCGATTTTTTCGATTTTTTTTATTTCGATTTCGATAATAAATAATCGATTCGATTTATCGATAAACCGATTCGAATGCACACCCCTACATTAATTTCAAACTATTTATCTTTTAACACCTAGACCCAAACTATTTACTATTCCTACACATGACCCCCAAACTAGCTAGTCACATTAAGCAACACATAGTCATATCAGCAACACGTAATATTCGTTCTTATTCGATCTTAATTTAGTTTTAGTTTCAATGGAATCTTAACAATTTGGATATTGTTTTCTCTCACTCAGTTTTCTAATGGAGTACTCATTAATTGTTGAAGTGGTGCTATTATTTTAAGGATTTATTGTTTGATGCGATGTGGTGCTATAAATATTATTTATAGTATCCTCGAGTAAGCTTCCAAGATCTAAATGTTTATGTGTATTTGAATATTCACCATTGTTGGGGTTGAAGCTCAATTTTATTTTTGAAGATTTCTTGTTTGATTCAAAGTGGGTGTTGTTAAATATTGCTTATAATACATTCTGGAAGTTCATACTCAAATTTGATAGCGTTTGGAGCCGATTTGAGGTGATTGAGATCGAAATCTTCAGTTGAAAATCGAAGAAGAACACAGCTACAATATACCGCTACGGTATATAATATGTTGTAGAAGTATATAGCTATACTGCAACACTATAGTTTACAAAACAGTATAGCGCTACAGAATACTAATATACTATAGGAGTATATAGTTATATTACAACAGTATACTATTATAGTATATAATATATTATGATGGTATACTGTAATAATATGTAAGATACTGTAACAATATGGTGTAATAGTATACAATATACTATAATAGTATACTTATTGCCCGTAAATTCACTTGTTTTTTCCCTTTTAATTTGTTTTAAGCTTTTACCCAGCGTGAGGGGCAAAATTAAAAATGCAAAAAAAAAAAAAAATTATAGTATGCTATATGATTTAACGGTATACTCTTACAATTAGATCCTTTTAGAATTTTTTAAAATTTATTTGTGACAACTGATATTATTTCAATTTAATAATTGAATTAAAAAAAATTTAACTCTTTGCGTACAATTGTATACCCTGTTGGTATATCTATATATTATTTTGGTGTCATATGTTAGTTAATATTTTTTGGATGTATTAACTACATTTAATTGGTACACAATTTAATTTTTCTTTAATAATAATATAAGAATAATAATAAAAAAATAGTGAAAACAGTAAATGAAATTAGATTATGAAGAGAAAAAGAATATAAGAAAACATAAGTTAAATGAAATTAGAAAAGGAAAAAAGAAAAAAATAAGAAGAAAACGAGGAAAAAAAAGGAGAAAAGAAAATAAGCATAGAAATAAAAAAGAATTGGAGAATAAAAAAAATTCTCCCCAAAACCTACTATGGGTAGGAAATATAATTAGTTTATGAGTAGGAAAATAAATGGGTAGACAAGAATAAATAATTTTATTTTTGTGAGTAAATGTGTCAAAACCCCTAATTATTATCCAATGAAACACTAAGCACCTCTTTGGCTATAGATTCTAGTATAATTTTTCAAAAAATATTTTGAAAACACTGTTTGTTCACGAAATATGTTCAATTTTTGAAAAAAAATTTAATTTTTTTTCAAGTTCTCAAAAAATAGTTTAGGGCAATTTGTGGGTGAAATTTTATCTTATACTCACAAAATTTCAAGTTTTTTTCAAATAAAATGCATGTCCAAACATAATTTTAACTTTTAAAAATTATTTTTGAACACAACTTTAATTTTTTTTTAAGTTTCAACCAATCTATATCCAAACACAAAAACTATGATTCAAAAAAAAAATATAGATCTATATTTATACTATATTAAAAGTATGAAGATCCTTAGCGAAATAACGTTTGTCTTTTTTACCCTTTAAAAATAGATTTCACATTGAACTAAATAAGCAATCACTTTACCCTCCTACATCAAAACACATCTGATACCGATCTGAGAAGCATTACAATATACTATATAAGAACCTAAAGTTGATGGCAGAACTAGCACCGGAGTTGTGGTCAAGGCAGTCTTGAGCTTCTGAAAATCTCGCCTCACACTCATTGGACCGCTTGAAAGGAGCACCTTTTTGGGTTAATTTAGTCAAGGGTGATGCAATAGAAGAGAAATCCTGAACAAACCGGCAGTAATAACCCACCAAACTAAGAAAGCTATGAATCTCTGTGGCTGAAGACGGTCTGGGCCAATTCTAGACTGCCTCTATCTTCTTTAGATCAACCTGAATACCCTTACTGGAAACCACGTGCCCCAAGAACACCACTGAACTGAGCCAAAACTCACACTTGGAGAACTTAGCGTAAAGCTTCTCCTCCCCCAATCGCTAGAATATAACTCTCAAATGCTCAACGTGCTCCTCCTGGCTACGAGAGTACAACAAAATATCATCAAAGAATAAAATAACGAACGAGTCGAGATAAGGCCGAAACATGATGTTCATTAAACGCATGAATGTTGATGGGGCATTGGTCAGCCCATAAGACATCACAATGAACTCAAAATGACCGTATCGGGCTGAAAGCTGTCTTAAGAACGTCCGAGTCCCTGATCTTCAACTGGTGATACCCTGACTTGAGATCAATATTGGAGAACGCCTCGCTCCCTGATGTTGGTCAAATAAATCATCAATACGAGGCAAAAGATACTTGTTCTTGATTGTGACTTTGTTCAACTGCCTGTAATCAATACACATTCTTATAGTGCCATCCTTCTTCTTCACGAATAGAACTGGTGCACCCCAAGGTGACACAGTAGGCCTAATAAACCCCTTCTTAAGGAGCTCCTGAAGCTGCTCCTTCAACTCAGCCGGTGCCATACGATGCGGTGGAATAGAAATAAATTGAGTGCCCGGCACCAAATCAATACCGAAATCGATATCCCTATCTGGCTGCATGCCCGGTAGGTCTACAGGAAACACATCCGGAAAATCCCTCACCACCGGAACTAAATCAATAGTAGGAAAAAAAACTCAAACCCAAAAGCTTGCTCTCTCATCTAGTTTTCTCTCTAGCAATGGTGAACTAGGGGCTTCCATGGTCTCCATGCCCTCTCCCCAACCTATATCTGTGGGAGAGACAATTTCTAAACCTACATATGCTACACAAATCAATACAAACAATCAGCCGCAAACAATTACAAAAAACTCGTTAAAATCAATTCAATATGTACATGGTGAACCAAATTTGAGTTTTACCATGAAGGAACATCAAGAATTTGTATTAGAGGAGGGATTATATCAAGCAGTAGTACTTAAACTATCTCCAGGCGGACCAGATCTCCTAGAATTAAGATTACTGCTGCCGAAGCAACTTGGTGTTAAAGGTCGCTGCCTTCTAGGTCTTCTCGCACCTAGACAGCTTCTCTTTAGGTTTGATCAATATGAAGACTTTGTTACTGCCCTAAATCGTTCAGTTAACTATTTTCCTTGTAATGGTAAAGAACATTAGTATAGAGTGTTCCCATGGACTATTGGTTTTAATCCAAAAGAAGAGACTCTAATGGAAGTGATTTGGATTTCGCTGCCAAATTTGTCGCCATATTTATTTGTGATGTGTTCATTATTGTCGATTACGTCGGCAGTTGGAAAACCTATTGCCATTGATTAAGCTACGAAAACTAAATCCAGGACAAGCACAACTAGGGTAAAGGTGATCATTGACCTACTTGATAAGCATCCAAAGTGTGTAAGGATTCAAACCTTAGATAAAGCTTCTGGAAAAATTCTGGAAATTTTTCAGGAGATTGTTTATGATAATCTTCCTTTGTATTGCAGTTTTTGTAAACTCCAGGGACATGATGAGAATACATGTCGAATGGTGATGAGATTGATGAGTGCGAAGGTAGTCATGAATAGGCTGTTGGGAAAAAATACAATGATGATTTGCATCAACTTTTGAATGAGAAGAGGGCTTTGAAAGAAGGAGATAGAAGGGCTGGAGAGCAGATTAATCAAACAGCTGCTACACATGTTTCAAAATGACATCAGGGGGCTCATGGGTTTGCTGAAAATTCGGTTAAGCCATCACATGTAGTAGCTGTCGCTAGTACTGCTATAGTTCCTATAGAAATAGCTTTTGCTACATTTTCTCAGAATGTAGCTGATGCTGGGCAGAGTAACTCACGTCTAGTTGCTATGGATAATGTTGTACATATGAGGAATCAACAAAAGAAGTTGGAGGGTGGGCAAAATCATGAGAAATCTAAAGTCGACGCGTAGCGACAAGTGGAGGTTAACGAGCGGACTGGTATTCAACTTCCTGTGATTGATCGAATGTCAGCTGGTGTTGCTACAGGTCCAGGTGCTGAACAAAAAGGACAAAGGCAAACTAATGTACAGCAGTTTGCACATGATAAGGAGAAGGTATCAACTGTGCAGGAGAAACGGCCTACTGCTGCACCTGGTGAACTAATTGAAAAACAGTCAAGTCTTAAGGCTACAGTTGTGCATGTTGAGGGGAAGGTACTTGATACCCAAGGCAATCTGCTGCAGCTCCAAGCAAACCAAATACAAAGAGTAACAACTGGACAGTGGTGAATAAATCACCTAGCAAGAAGCAATTTCTGGCCTTCAAAATTAGATTGTACCATCAAAGGTCATTGGGGTTTCGAACTCTTTTGATGCTTTGGTGAATGAGGGTGAGTATGCTACGAAGGAGGCTGAAAATAAGGAGCAACAGATGGATGGCGAGACACGATCAGTAGCTGGAAAAACCAGCTCTACAGGTAGTACAAAGCAGTAGAAAAATGCAAAGGACATAGGTGCTAGACTTGAGATCGTAACTGTTGATGATCACACTGGTGAGACAATTCAAGTACCTGCTGCAGCTACACCAACACTGCATATATCCAATCCGAAACTAGCTAAAATGGTAAAGGATGCCCAAAAAGCTATGATGATGAACATGTTACTAAAACTTATAAGTGGCGAAACCAGAAAAATGAAATGAACAGAAATGGACAGAATTTTATGTTCCGAGCCCACAAGTTTCTTGTGTGTCCTTAAAGAATCTTATCCCCTCACTGTTGCCCAAGGTTGACGGATAAATTCTTCCCAGGATAGAACGGAAGTTCCAACTTAGCGGTAGCGGCACTTCAAACCACTAAGTTATCGGCGAACTCAAAAGTAATGGAGGAAACCACACGAAAAACTTACTTTGTTTTAAAATAATGATGCAGAAAGAAGAAGTAGATGAAGCAGAAAATTTCAGAGTGAAAAATTTTGAAGGAAAGACTGGTTATTTATAGCCAACGAAATCTGGATTGAAAGGGTGCGAAAGTAGCTTTTTACATTGCAGGTGGCTATTCGTGAAAGACAGCTTTTCAGATGGCTATTTAATTAACGCGGGAATATTTGAAAATTAAAGACGAA
>MU748345.1:26968-68534 GCA_026770625.1 Nicotiana glauca | reverse complement strand
TGAAAGACAGCCTTTCAAATGGCTGTTTAATTAACGCGGGAAGATTCAAAAAATTAAAGACGAAATAATTAATTAATAACGGTCATATTAATATAAAATATTAATATTTAATTAATTAATTTCATTTTATTGGTCCAAAAAATTATCAATCAATTGGTCCGAAGTCGAAGCCAAAGCCGAGCGAGCGACGACGACGGCGGCGCGAGGCCCCTTCCTCTTATCTCCTTTTAAGAGCTTAAGGAAGTGCTTCTATATTTAAACCCAACAAAATGCTTGTCTTTAACCAATGAGGGACAAAGTGCAAAAGCTAAAGTTGTCTTTTCACCTTCTTCCCTTATTTCCCATTCACACCACCACTTTAACCCCAACAGAACACAACTCCAAAGATTAAGGCACCTCTTGTCACGCTGAATACTTCAGTCTTTGAGGTAGCCTCCCCCAACTGATGGAGTCCTTTGGTGAGCACGCAGATGATTCTGGACGACAGCTACTGTCAAAGGGCAACAATCAACAAGAAAACATAAGTAGGAATTCAATCTCAAGCATCCACAAATGATTTAAGTGGTGTTAAGGATCAACAAGGTGCGACGAGGGCAATTGTTGTTAGTCGTAAGACTTGGGCTGAGTAAGTTGAAGGGGAGGAAGAAGATTATGCAGATAGCATCCAAGATGAGAGTGACAATGAGGCAGCTTAAATTTCAGCAACTACTCACTCCATCAAAGGACGAGGCAGCAAAGGTGCAAAGCAAGCAGGTTCCTAGTTCTACGGATATTGGACCAAAGAAAAGAGGTTTAAGTCCAAATGCTCCTGCTTTTATACCATCCGGGCAGCAGCAAATTGTAGCAGCTACATTAAAAAGTGACCCTAATACTAAGGTTCTATCTACAGGAAGCATGACAGGCCCAAGTTCGCCCATTACAAGGTACAATTTGACTCCTATAAATATCCTCCATGCTCTTGTTACTCATGATATGGATACTTTGAATTCCCTTGATAAGAAGGCAGCAACTACTATCTCTAAATCTATTGGAATAACGGCAAAGAGTCATGAGCCAGGAGCTTTAGTGTCCGGATTTAATCCTATTGAAGCTTTTGGTGTGGATATGGGGCATGATCTTTATGAAGAAGGGGAAGAGCAAGAACTCCTAGATGCAAGCTTCGCTAATGTAGCTAGGGAAGGAGATCTCTCACCAAGACATCTTAGAAGTGGATCGAATAAAAGTAAGAAGAGGTACACGAGAGGCAACATAGTTGGGATGGCAAGGTCACACAAGAAGTTGTCACTAGAAAACTTTCAATGAGAGTCGCAAAACAAAACAAGGGGGGGTTGCCCCTACCACTGCACAAGATCATATAGGTCTAAGAAGAAATGATGAAGTTTGAAGACTTTTTGAAGATAGTTGAAGGGGAAAGCAAGGAACACCAAGTTGAAGAACTCACATGCTTGAAGAAAAAGGGACAAGACTCAAATTACTACTACATCTTATTTCACCATTTTATTAGCATAGTCATTTGTAATATCATCACAGAGTATGTTATAAACTCTGTGATGATCATAAAATATTTAATGCTTTCTAGCTCTCACTTTTTACATGCTTGCTAGTAGGTGAGGATATTTTATACCTCAATAGGATTAGTAAGGTAAGGTTAAGCCCAATATGTGGTTGCTCATGTCATATGCCTTTGGGAAAATATCCAAACGGCTATGAGATTATATGCCCTCGTCAGACTTTGCCGGCAGCTTGGAACGACCCAAATTTTCGTTTTAAGAATTTGCGTCTCGTTCAACAGCTTAAGACCCCGAGAAGCTTCGTAATACACATTATGACTCGCACGTATGGTCAAGTTTAGTTTTTGTAAGATTCAGAGTTAAATTTAAAGAAAAATCAAAATCTTATTTTTGAAGCTCAAATGGAAAGAGTTGATTTTTGAACAAACAATCCTGAAATGGAATTTTAATGATGTCAATAGCTTCGTATGGTAATTTCGAACTTAGACGTATATCCAAATATGAATTTGGAAGTCCATACGACAATTCGACGCATTTTGGCAAAATAATAAAGTTGACGTGTTCTAATTATATTATCTTATGTGGAAGAGGTATATTACCATGATGGATACCAATTGAATATGATAGCAAGTGTATGAGGTGTACTATAAGATATATGGGGTCTAAGGAAAGCCCTAAGTCTAAGCCAAGTTGGAAAATTTCATAATAGACTAAAGTTGCAAATGAGTACGCTCCTCACTTTGGACGAGCATATCTACATATATATAAGGTGTTATGTGATGCACAACCTATCAAATGAAAGGTCTTTGAGTCTAGTTTTTAATATTTCAAACCGTTCATCAATTGTTCATTTGTACAAAAAGTTATCATTGATTTGCTGAAGGTGGGTAGTGCTTTGTTCTGGGGCAGTGTAAATCGCAAGTACCAAATGCGATTTACAATTCGCATTTGACACCTGCGACTTGCCTGGACAGATTACAAAATACGAGTTTCAACCATTTTTAACACATTTGGAGCTATGGAGCTCGGATTTGGGTGATTTCAAAGGGGGGTTTTCACGATTTCGACTTGGGTAAGTCTTCTATATCCGGAAGTGATTACATTTCATAAATCTATATCAATATTCATCGTTTATTTCGGATTTGGATGAAAGAAATTGTAGTTTTTGTAAAACTTTCCAAAAATAAAAATTTAGGATTTGAAGATCCATTTGACATCGGAATTCGATAATTTTTGTATGGTTGAACTCGTATCGAAATAGATTATCGGATTTTATGAGTTTTGTCGGATTCCGAGACGTGGGCCCCACGAGCAATTTTGAGCTAAATTTCAGATTTTAATTCGAAAAATGTGTAAATTCATATGGAATTAGTTCCTACGATTCGTGTTGAGTATTTTGAATTATTATGACTAGATTTGAAGCTTCGGACGAATTTGCGAGGCAAAGGCTTGCTGGAATTTTGAATTGGTAGCAAAACGAGGTAAGTGTTTGGTTTAACCTTAGCTTGAGGGATTAGAAGTTGTGTTATATTTGTTATATTATTTGTTGAGTACGACGTATAGGCATGGTGACGAGTATCTATACGTTGGTGTCAAGCATGCCCGTGAGTCTTATACTTCGATTAATGTGACTCCGTTTCGTATTGTATATGCTCTATATGATAAATTCTATTGGGGAATATGACTTGTGGAAGTATTATTGTTATTGAATATGGTAGAGCATTGGCTCAAGTTGAGAATTTAATTGTTGAACATGGTAGAGCGTTGGCTCAAGTTAAGGTTTCATTGTGAAGTTAATTATCGGTACAAGTTTGGTTATAGCTGATTCCCTTGCCGGGACATATTTGATCCCTACTGTTAGTTCCCTTGCCGGGACGTTATTGCTTATTATATTATTTCCTTTGTCGGGATATTATTGTTATATTATTGTTCCCTTGCCGGGATGTTATTGTTTATGATATTGTCTCCCTTGTCAGGATGTTATTGTTTATGATATTGTCTCCCTTGCCGGGATATTATTATTTATGATATTGTCTCCCTTGCCAGGATGTTATTATTTATGATATTGTCTCCCTTACCGGGATATGGTTGTTTCTTTATTGTTTTCTTGCCGAGATTCTTTTGTGATTAGTGTTGGCAATAATATTAAATGGATCGGGTTGCACGTCACAACAATATTAAATGGATAGGTATGTACTCCGCAACAATATTAAATGGATCGGGTTGCACGCCGCAACAATATTAAATGGATCCAGTTGCATGCCGCAACAATATTAAATAGATTGGATTGCATGCCGCAACAATATTAAATGGATCGGGTTGCACGCCGTAACAATATTAAATGGATCGAGTTGCATGTCACAACAGTATTAAATTGTTTGGATCGGGTTGCACCCCCCAACAGTAATATATGATTTGGATCGGGTTGCACGCCGCAACAATAATATATGGTTGGGATTGGATTGCACGCCGCAACAATAAAGAATAAAAGTGAATTTTGATTCTTATGGTGAGGACGTGAGTAAAAGTACGAAGTGTGATACCGTGCACTTTCTGCTTGTTGTGTTTAATTGTTATTATCAATTCAAGTATTTTAACGGTTCAAAATTTTCCTTACTGCTGTGATCCTTTGTGTTGGAACCCGTATTATTTTCAATACCTCGCCGCATTTATATATAAGTTTCAATACTTCAAATTTCAACAATTGTTACATTTTTAACTCAATGGATTTCTCAACTAAATTTTTCTTAAACCGTTTGAGGTTGTACTTTATTTAAAAAGAAATTTCTACTATGTTTTGATTTATTGATTTCTCGTATTAAAGGTAATAATTCATTCGATATTGTACTTTAATTGAAAAGGATATTTTCTTTATCAAATGATTTATAAAAATAACTTCATCTTTCCTTGTTGATATCCTAATTGAGTTGAAAATTGTACTCTATTTTATGTTAAGTGAATGAGGCTCATTGAACATTCTTAATTGTATTGGGTATGGAACCTATGAACTAAGTAATATGCGAATATTGTTGTACAATGTGAGACAGAAATATGTGAGCACAAGGTGCGGGGAAAATTATTATGGTGTTTTTTAATGGAACATGAGTTGTCCGTACAATTGTGATATAAATATGGGCACGAGGTACCGTAAAATTGTGAAAGTGGGTTGAGACCTATATTATTTATGATTTTGAAATGAGGCATCAATTTACTCGAAAGGAAGTATATTAGAAATATATTTATTGAAAAGCATATTATCTTAGAGATTATTACTTGAAGGATTTATAGGCGAAAGATTTATATTTGAAGGACTTGATTAATTGATTGCACTTGTATTTATTATTTGTTGAGAAACATTTATGATGTTCTCGTTGCCTGCTATTTATATCACTGGTTGATAATTATTTCCTCCATTATTATCTGCTTCCTATTATTCTGTATGATATATTGCACAGGTTTATTTGGTAGCCTAGTCCTAGTCTCGTCACTACTTCACCGAGGTTAGGCTAGGCACTTACCAGCACATGGGATCGGTTATATTGATACTACACTTCTGTACATTTTTATGTACAGATCCAAGTGGATCGATAGTTGTTGTGTGGGTCATCACGGTGGAGACTCAAGGTAAACCTGCTACAAGGTTCGCAGGTCTCGGAGTCACCTTCATTTGTATTTACTTCCATTTGCTCCTTTATTTTGGGGCAGTGGTATATTATTTTGTGAAATTACTCTTAGATAGGCTTGTGACATGTACCACCGGTTTCGGGAATTGTAAATTTTTAAGAGTTATTCAGATTAAGGTTAGAAAATATATATATTATCTCAGTTAATGTTAGGCTTACCTAGTTTAGAGACTAAGTGCCATGACTCATTCGGAAGGATTTTTGGGTCGTGACACAGCTACACCATGATCCTTTACATGAGGCTGCGCAGAGGAGTGATTATACAGCCAAGGCATAGAGGCAACATTACTGGTGCTTTTGTCCCCCTTATTTGTACTCTTCGTATGTGGGCTTTTTTTTTTTTTTCTTCTTTTATTATTAATAAAATAGCTACTAGGAATCCCGCCTAGTAGTATAATTTGCGGGAAACAAAGAATCAATAGTATGAGCCTCTACACTAACGTCCCTCACAAAAGCCAAATAAGAAAGGAAACACTTCCCAACCATCTGCTGGTCCTTCAAGAATGAAATCACTCTACTGGAAACATAATCCGACGAACCTCACTACTCAATCTGTGACACCCCCGGCATAGCCAATGTCACCACCTTAGCGTGACAGTCCAGAATAGCATGACACTGAGATAACCAATCCACGCCCAATATCACATCAAATCAACCATACTGAGCAGCAAAAGGTTTACTCGGGTCTCCAAACCCCCAATAGTCACCACACAAGACCAATATACGCGGTCTACAACAACAATATTGCCCATATGAGTAGATACATGAACAGATGAAATAAGAGACTCGCAGGGCATATCCAAATAAGGAGCAAAATATGATGACACATATGAAAAAATGGAACCAGGATCAAATAATACATAGTCATCCCTATGGCAAACTCAGATAATACCTGTGATCACCATATCTGAAGCAATAACATCTGGTCTGGCAGGGAGTGCATACAAATGGGCCTAATCGCCACCTGATCGGCCTCCCCCCTCTAGGGCGACACCTAGTTGACTGACCTCCACCCTGAGCTGGGTGGGTAGGTGGTGAAGTAACTGGTGCTAAAATCGAAGGTTGACTCCTCTACTGGGACGAACCTCCCATAAGGCGGGGAAGAAATCTCTTTATATGACCCCCACACTCAAAGCAACCTCTACTGGCCACTGGCAATGGGGACTGAAGGGAGCCCTGAGCACTGGGATACCCACTAGAAGAACTTGTCATAGATAAGCCCTGAGCTGATGGTGCATGAGACGAACTCTGAGCTAAAAGGTCATTGAGAGATGAGTGGCCCTGATATGAACTGTGAGGACCATGGACAGATGATCCACCACAGTGACCTGGACGGGCCGTTTGAGCATGCCTGAAGGGACGACTCCTGGCGTGTTGAAACTGACCTCCAGAAGGAAAAATACCAGACCCCCGAGGCCTCTTGGCCTCCCTATCAACTTGCTCCTAGTAGTTAACCGACTCTATCTCTCGAGCAATGTCAACTACCTCCTCAAAAGAAGCACCAGACACCCTTTCTCTGGTCATACGAATCTGTAGCTGATATGCGAGGCCATCCACGATCCCTGTCTGTAGGAACCAACTAAACAGCATGACGGTCTAACTTAGAAAATCTCATCTCATATTGTGTCATAGTCATATCATCTTGACGCAACTGCTCAAACTGTCTGCACAGCTCCTCTCTGCGGGACTGCAACACATACTTCTCCAAAAAGAGAACGGAGAATTGCTACCAGGTAAGGGGCGCTGCACCAACAGGCCTA
This sequence comes from Nicotiana glauca, assembly GCA_026770625.1. Taxonomy (NCBI): domain Eukaryota; kingdom Viridiplantae; phylum Streptophyta; class Magnoliopsida; order Solanales; family Solanaceae; genus Nicotiana; species Nicotiana glauca. Next base: position 61,580 of record MU748345.1, on the reverse strand, counting down.
CGCCTCTCATAATCCTCCCACCAAGTAAAGGCAGCTCAATAGAACTCAAAGGTAGTGAACGAGACCCCATTGATCTCCAGAATACCCGATGTACGGAGAATCCTTTGACACTTATCCAAGAAACTCTAGGCATCCTCACCCTCTACACCACTGAAAGTCGAAGGTTGAAGTCTACCAAACCTCTCAAATATACGTTGCTCGTCATCAGGCATGACTGGAACCACATAATCTTGAGTAGGTAAAACCGGTCAAGCTGGTGGTGCCCCCAATGTCTGAAGTCCCCAAATAACCTGCTCGAGTGTACGGGCGACGGGAGTTTGAGTGCCTCTCCCAGCCTAGGAAGTGGTTTCTGTGGTAGAAATAGATACCATCTGAGCAAGACAGGTGCACACGGTTAGAATCTGAGCTAAGGTCTCTTGAAGACCCAGAATCACGAAGGGCACAGCTGGTGCCTGAGCTGGTCCCGCTGGTGCACCTACAACTTAACAGATATGCAAAAATAACGTACAGGAATGCAGGAATGCTTTCATTTTAATAGGCAGTTGACACAGTAAAATAGAGAAGGTACGAGCAAGGTAAAGAATAAAACTCTGCTACATCTACAAGCCAATGCACACGTTGTATGAAATGCCATGTGCTCCAACTCTTAAGTATTCAACCACTCGGTACTGCATATGGCCATCTAGCCCAGGGAAATCCATTCCGAAACATATTCAACACTGACTGCAAGTCAACCAGTACCGAGGAAGAAAGGTAATCCAACCATGAGGAGAAATTCATCTTTAGGTATATATGTACACATACTCAACCACTCAGTACCGCATATGGCCATCCGGCCCAGGGAAATCCATCCCGAAACATACTCAACGCTGACTATAAGTCACTCGATACCGAGGAAAAGGGTAATCCAACCCTGCAGAGAAATCCATCTCTAGATATTAATAATTATGACAAATCCATGTCTAGGGAAATCCATCCCTCAATAATATCATCCGCGCTCACTAGGGTGTGTTACAGACTCTGGAGGGGCTCCTAACGCCCAAGCGTTATCATAATCATCAACATAACCGATGCAGCGTGCAGCCCGATCCCGTAACTGTCACTCATTATCAGGCTCTCGACCTCATTCAGTCATCATACTCCAGTCTCACACACGGTCTCACAATGCCATGAAACCTAGCCCGGGACAATGATATGATGTGCCAATAAATAACAACTGAGACTGAGACATGATATGAAATGCATGAATAAGACTAAGTATAGAATATCAATGAAACTAGTCAGATGACTGCAAGAAATGACCACTAGGGGTCCCAACGGTATCGGCATAAAGCCCTAACATGATATCTAACATGATTTATAGCTCATTTACTTAATCACATGATGGAAACACAGATATCAATAACAAAAAAGTTACTAAACGGTGCCATACAATAAACCAGGTCTCGATTCTCACGGTGCACGCCAGCATGCCCATCACTTGTCTTGTGCATCACATCAATACTAATCATATAACACATAATTCGGGATTTTGAACCCTTAAAATAAAGTTTGGAAGCGATACTTACCTCAAACCGAGCAGAATCCTACTCCGCAATGCCCTTGCCTCTTGACTCGGCCTCCGAACGTCCTTAATCTAGCCACAAGCAATATAATACGATCAATATAGGCTAAAGGAACCAATTCCACAAGAAAAATTCCAAATTATAGTCCAAATCCCAAAATACACTCAAACTCGGCCCTTGGCACCACGTGTCGGAATCTAACAAAAATTACAAAACTAGAACTCCCATTTATTCATGAGTTTACCCATACCAATTTCATCAAAATCTCACATCATTTGGTCCCCCAAATCCCCAAATTATTCTCTCCAAAATCCCAAGCCCTAACGCCTTAATTCCACTTTAAAACTCCACTAATTAGGTGTGAAATCAATGGAAAAGCACAATAGCTAATGATAATAGAGTCAAGAAACTTAACTCAGTGAATATCCTTGAATTCCTTTCAAAAACCTCCTCAAAATCTCCAAAATCCTTGTTCAAGATGAAGGAAATGGGCAAAAATTTGCGATGTCTCCTTTATATACTTTCTGCCCAGTGGAACCGCACATGTGGTCCACATCCCACTTCTGTGATGCCGCACCTGCATTCTCATCTCAGGTGCGGATCTCACTTACTTGCCCAAAGTCCACATCTATGGTCAAAAAATCGCACCTGCAGGCCTTGCCCGCTTCTGCGATCCTTCCTTCCTAGGCAATATTCCGCAACTGTGCTCCGCTTCTGCATCTGCAGTCTCTCAGGTGCGCTCTTAATCTCGCATCTGTGATTCCAGCCCAAGCCACTCTTGCCCGCACCTGTGAGCATTCTCTTCGCTTCTGCGGTCCGCACCTGCGGACTCCCCATCGCATGTGCGAAAACACCAGAACCAGACCACTTCAGCAATCCTTCAAACTTCAATATTATTCCGCTAACCACCTTTAATCAAACCGAGGCCCTTGGGAACTCAACTAAACATACCAACCCGTCCCATAACATCATACGAACTTAGTCCAATCACCAAATCACCTCGAACAACACCAAAAATACGAATTACCCTCGGATTCAAGCCTAAAAACTTCTAAACTTCTAAATTCCACAAATGATGCCGAAACCTATCAAATCACACCCGAATGGCCTCAAATTTTGCACAAAAGTAAAAAATAACATCACGAACCTACTCCAACTTCCAGAATTCCATTCCAACTCAGATATCCACTGCTGACTAAAGTCGCCAAAATTCTAACTTTTGCCAATTCATGCCTAATTCTACTACATGCCTCCAAATCACATACCGGATGTGCTCCTAAGTCCAAAATAACCTAATGGAGCTACAAAACTATCAAAATTCACATCTGAGATCGTTTACACATAAATCAATATCCGGTCAACTTTCCCAACTTAAGCCTTCACAAAAGAGATTAAGTGTCTCAATTCACTCCAAAATCACTCCGAACCTTAACCAACTAAGCCAGTTAGTCAAAATACAGTTGATGAACATAAAAGAAGCAGTAAATGGGGGAATGGGGCTACAACTCTCAAGACGACGGGTCAGGTTATAGGATCCCTGTCATGTCTAGGTGGGACCAAGAAAAATAATCCATGTTATTTAAAAGGATTTGAACGAGTTTTTTCCTGAGCTCGGGAGTTAACCCCGTGCATAGGTATACCTTTCGATCGGGCAGATGCTCGATCAATATGAATTGTTCTTGCTCTTCGAGCGTTAACTTCATCGCATCCGAATCATCGGGGATTATGAAGTTTTGAGGTATCATATAATCACCGTATTCGAAGATTTCTTGTTCCTTCGATAGGGCCGAGGCCAGTGACTGTGGTTGCTATTTGACTTCTTATTTTCCCTTCGCTTCTGATCCCTTTGTTGATGACAACGTCGATACTGGTATTACCTCATTGATAGAAAACATTTCCTTGGATGTGGGTTGTTCACCATAAGCCATTTTGATTCTTTCTAATGTTGGGAATTTCAAGACTTGGTGAAGCGTCAAAGGCACTGCTCTCATATTATGTATCCAAGGCCTTCTGAGTAGCGCATTATACCCCATGTCGCCTTCGATCACATGGAAATTTATTTCTTGGATAGTCCTAACCACGTTTACTAGTAGAATGATTTCCCTATTGGTAGTTTCACTTACCATGTTGAAGTCATTAAGTACCCGAGCTGCGAGCATAATCTGATCTTGGAGGGTGAGTTTCTCTATGACCCTTGATCTAATAATATTTGCCGAGCTACCAGGATGTAACCACCTGGTAGGTTATTTTGAGAATTAATGCCCCGATCCCCTGTTAACTGCTTTCCCTGTGTCTTTTTTTGCTATTGTGATTTGCCGGGATGGTTCATGTTAAGTTTCGGAGTGTTTTGGGACACTTAGTCCCAAAATGAGACTTTAAGTCTTAGAATTTGGACCATAGTCGGAACAATATAAAGACGGCTCAGGAATAGAATTCTGTCAATTTTGTTAGCTTCGTTGGGTGATTTCAGGCTTAGGGACGTGTCCGGATTGTGTTTGGAGGTCCGTAGTTTATAATGCTTGAAATGGCGAAAATTGAATTTTTAGAGTTTCGGGCTGATAGTGGAATTTTTTATATCGGGATCGGAATTCGATTTCAGAAGTTAGGATAGGTCCATAGTGGTGATTATAACTTATGTGCAAAATTTGGAGTCAATCGGACATGGTTTGGTTGGTTTCGACATTGGTTGTAGAATTTTAGAAATTCAAGTTCATTAGGTTTGGATTGGAGGGTGATTCGTGGTTTTACCATTGTTTGATGTGATTTGAGGGCTCAACTAAGTTCGTATGATGTTTTAGGATTGGTTGGTATGTTTGGTTGAGGTACCGGGGGTCTCGGGTCGGATTTTTAACGGATTTGGTTTGGCACTTAGGCATTTCTGAAGATTTGCTGCACCAGATATAATCGCACCTACGGATGAGGGACTGCAGGTGCGGAGCCGTAGAAGCGGCTAGGACGCCGCAGACGCGGAATTTGTCTTGGGCATCAGGAACCACAGATGTGGCTGGGTGACCGCAGATGCGGTCCCAGCCCGGTTAAGTGACCTTCGAACCTGCGATCATTTTTTCGCAGGTGCGGGACCGCAGATGCGGCCCAATGACCGCAGAAGCGGAAATCGCTGGGCAAAAAAGAGGATTTCGAGGGTTTGAAACTTCATAACACCAAATTCGATTTTTAGCTCGGAAGAAGGTGATTTTGTGAGGATTTTGAAGAGGAAGTCAGTGGGCAACAATTCCTTACCCTATTTCATTTATATTTAATCTTTCGAAAGTAATTTCGTCCATCTAATCGAGGAATTTGAGTGGAAGAAATGGGCCTTTGGGGGAAAAGTTCCCCAATCGAATTTTTGGGTTTTGATCGGGTTTTAGGCGTCGGAATTGAATAATTTTTGGACGAGTGATCTCTTGAGTGAATGGGTGTTCTATATTGGCAACTTTTACCTGATTCCAAGACGTGGGCCTGGGGAGGAGTTTTGGGCATTTTTCTATTTTCTTTCCCTAGCCTTGATTTCATTAGTTAAATTAGTTATATTTATATTATGCAATTGGCTTGATTAGATGTGGGCCATTCGGAGTTGGATACTCGTGGAAAAAGCATGATATTGGGTTAATTTGAGCGGTTCGAGATAAGTGGCTTGCCTAACCTTGTGTTGGGGAACATCCCCTTAGGATGTTTGGTATTATTTGATGTGTGAGTGTTGTATACGTGAGGTGATGAGTACGTACACAGCCTATTTTTGTAAAAATCATGTTTTTCCTCCTTAGTCATAAACTATTTTCCCTTGTTAGACTGCACTACTATTTGTAATTGTTGAGATTAGATTAGGAAAGCATGACGACGTGTTTTAAATACCTATTTGATTTTAGTGCAACATTCTTAGTTGGACCCCCTTTTCCCTCGATTGTGTTTAGTCTAAACTGCATAATTTGATGTCGTACTTGTCATTTATCTTGAGCTGCATATTTACTTTGGAGCTACATGCGTATTCCGGGATATCCCTCTGTCTTGCATATTTATTTTGGGACTACAGACGTATTCCGCGAGATCGCCCTATCTTGCATATTTATTTATTGACTACGGACGTATTCCGAGAGATCCCCCTGCACTACATATTTATTTTGGGACTATGGACGTATTCCAGGAGATCCCCCTGTACTGCATAATCATTTCGGAACCTACGGGATGGTATCCCGGAAGATTTTCCTCTTGTGTTTACCTTGTTCTGAGCCGAGGGCTCTCTTAACTATTAAATTTGTGCATTTCTTTAATTTTTTTACCGTATACTTTATATATATATATATATATATATATATATATATATATATACTACTTAATTTATAATATATATACTCCAGTAGGGCCCTGACCTGACCTCGTCACTACTTGACCGAGGTTAGGCTTGGCACTTACTGGGTACCATTGTGGTGTACTCATGCCCTTTCCTGCACATGTTTTCGTGTGTAGATCCAGGTACGAGCTATCAGCCTCGAGGTTAGTGCGTGCTTGCTGATTCCAGGAGACTTCAAAGTATTTCTGCTTGCGTTCGCAGATCCTTGGAGTCCCCTTCTATTCCCTCATAGAGATTTCCTTTTTGTTTATCTTCAGACTTTTGTTTAGAGCTACATAGATTATAAAAGCTTGTGACTTAGCGATATTCCGGGTCTTGGAGATTATTTTGTATATGTCGAGAGGCACTATCATTGTTATTTACAATATGCTGTTATAACTTTTATAGTAGTGTTTTCTTTAAATTTTTTGTAATATTATGCTTACCTAGTCGTAAAGACTAGGTGCCGTCACGACATCTTCGGAGGGGTTAAATTGGGTCGTGACATTGGATCAATCAACACGTGTTTAACTTGAATTTTATTCATAAGGATAGATATTACCAGGGCATTGTTTTGAGGTTGTTCGATCCCTTCTACGTCCTCGTCATTGAAAGACAAGGTTTCTTTTGGTAAGTAGTCCCGAATTCACTTTTCCCTCATGATCGTCACTTTGGTGCGTTTGAATATCGGTCTTTGAGGGATGTCGACCCCACCAACGATCATATGAATTACGTGTTGTGGCTCTCCCTGCTCGTTCTGCCTATTTGAATCTCTGTTTTTAAAATGGTTCTTGGCATGATCACTTAAGAATTCTCGAAGGTGACCCTCGTTGAATAGACAGGCTACCTCCCCCCTCAGGTATCTGCAATCTTCGGTTCTATGACCATGGGTACCATGGTATTTGCACATTTGATTAGGGTTCCTTTGAGCTGGGTCGGTCTGTAAGGGTCTAGGACATCTAGTATCCTTAATCCGGCCGATGGTTGATACAATACCTGATGCAGTGATGCTGAAGTTGTATTCCGGTAGTCGAGGTGCTTCTTTGGACCCGACAACTCTATCGAAACTACTTTTGCTCATAAGCCCCCGGGAACTCTGTTCCTGATCGTTCCTTCTATCATTCTGTATGGGGTTGCGCACAGGCCCATTATTTCTCTGATCTCCACTGTATAGATGTATGTATCTCTATTTGATCGTGGTTCCCCGGTCGACGTCCCTTTTAACTCTGTCCACGGGCTTGTTGGGATAAATCAAACCAATTGGAGTTCCCAGTTGATCATCTTCGACCCTAATCTTTGACTGATACCGATCGTGTACATCGGCCCAAGTGACAACTGGATATTCGATCAAATTTTACTTTAGCTGTTGTGAAGCTATGGAGCTCCGACCGTTTAGACCTTGTGTAAAAAATTGAACAGCGCAGTCATGGTGACTAGAGGCAAATCCATTCTCTCCGTTTGGAACCAAGATACGAATCCCCTGAGCATCTCGTTATCCTTCTGTCTTACCTTGAAGAGGTCTGATTTTCTCGTTGTGACTTTAATGGCTCAGGTGTGGGCTTTCACAAAAGAATCTGCGAGCATAGCAAACAAATCAATAGAGATGGGTGGTAAGTTATGATACCATATCATGGCACCCTTCGATAATGTTTCTCCAAATTTCTTCAATAGAACGGATTCAATCTCATCATCTTCTAAGTGATTCCCTTTTATTGCACATGTGTAAGAAGTGACGTGCGTATTAGGGTCGATGGTCCCATTATATTTGGGGAATTCTGGCATACAAAATTTCTTAGGAATGGGCTTCGGAGTCGCACTTCGAGGGAAAGTCTTCTGCACGAACTTCTTCGAATCCAATCCCTTTAGAATCGGGGGTGCTCCCGGTATTTAGTCAACCCGTGAATTGTACGTTTCTACCTTTTTGTCATTAGCCTCAATTTTCCTTTCACCTGATTCGATCCACTTAGTAAGCTCCTCGAGCATCTTCATAATGGAGGGGTCAGTCCCTGATTCATTAGCGTTTGATTTCTCTGGTATAGGTTCGATTCTATGAACCACTTCTTGTGATGTTTCGAGATCAATTCTGCTTGGTGTCGATTCTGATCTTGGAGTTGTTCTATCACAGCTTGCTAAGTCTGCAATATTTTGAATATCATTTTAAGGCTAATTCAGTCTTCTCCACCGCTCTGCGTGTTCTGATCGACCGCTCGGGCATTCCTGCGAACACTATTTCCAAGGTCAACGCCTAGATTTGCATTTAGGGCGACGTGCGACTTGACATCGATGAGGTCTACGATCGATACTCCCTCGTGGCCAGCTTGAGGCACTTCGATCCCTAGGGCGGTTACATTATCGTTTTGTCCATGGAAACCGAGGCCGTCATCGGCGTGAGTGGGCACTACTTGCGAGTTAGACATGTTGATCCTGAAATAAAAACACTCACGAGAACAAGTGTAAAGTAGTGTATGTTACGAGAACTAATAGCAGGCAATCACTATTATCCTTAGCCCAACGGTAGGCTCCAAACTAATTACCCTTAAATTGGATAACAATTAAATTTATATTGTGATTTTAAGAACATGTGATTTCACCTGATACCAATTAATAAATGTAAAGACTAACAATAGAAATTAACAATAATATAAAGCGAACCAATGTTGGAACAAAATTTGACCCCCGAGCTTGAATACCCTCGAACTGATTCGTGCAAGAACAATTAAAATATAACAAGTTGATGAACAAGTATATGAACTAAAGAAAAAGGAGTGATATTGCTTTATCTCTCAGAGTATCAGACTGTGAGGCCCCTACAAAATAATTAGAACCCTCTTTATATAGTAGAGGAATCCTATCTATGGTACAATTCTAATTACGGAAGTAAATCCTATGATTAGCCTAAACAATCGCCCTTGATTTAATCTGTTCCGGGATTTCCGTCGTGATCTTCGACCTGTCATGGATATCTCGCTTTTTCGTTATTGCGCTTTGCTCGAAGTCTGCCATATTTGATCTCGATTGCTGCTAGCCTCGATCTCGACATGCACTTTGATTCTTGAACTCGATACCTTGTCCACGTGCTCTGGTCTGATCCACTACGAGTCTAACCTTCGATGCATTTCCCTTGTCTCGATCAAATAGTTAAATCGGGCAGGCCCGATTTTAACCGTATACATATAAATCATTTCCTTATTTGAATTGTAGAAAGTATGTTCCTAGAGCTTTAAATTGGTCAAAATAAGGTTGAAAGTATGTGCCTATTTGATGGTGTCGCATTGTCCCTGCATACGAGGGATTATATATGTCTAGAGCTTTAAACTGATCAAAATGGGGTTAAAGGTATTAGATTTTTTTTCATGCATATTGTCATGTACAGTTAGACCTCTATATAACATCATTCCTATATAATAACTATTTATTATAAAAGCTTAGTTTTTATCATAACCGATCTTTTATGTTATATTTTACCTTTATATTAGCTTTCTACCTATAACAACAATAACCATCTTTATGATAGTATGCTCTTTGTAAAATTGCCCCTCTATAACACCCATGTAGATTTTCTAATATTGTTATCAATAATAATTCTAAATATTTTAATCAAATATTTTATAATGCTAATAGAAAACTTATAATAAAAATATGGCGTAATAGCTTCCTGGCCACTTAAACTTGTACCGGTTTGTAAAGCCGATACATGAACTTATATTTTTTCCATTTGAACACTTCAACTTGACGGAATGAATACTAATAAACACATTTGACCATTGACCAAGCCTATATGGAAGTGGCACAACTGACATGGCTAAATTGTGTGCAAATCACGCTGCCAAAGCGTGTGAATAATTTTATTTCTATTTAAAAATATTAGAAATAGAATAAAAATAAATAAGAAAGAGAAAAGAAAAAGAAATAAAAGATTTTTCTCTTTCCCCTGCTCTTTTTCCCTCTCCTTCCACGTCTCTCATCTTCCCAAGCAAACTCCCAACCCCATCCTGTAAATTTTTTTATTTTCTGATATAGTTAAATGCGGTGGTTGAAGTCAGCTGGAGCTTCAGGAGTAATCCTACCGTGGTTAGGTTTGCTCCATTTCACAGAAGCTTCAGTGCATGACTACAATGGTGAGAAATTTGTGAGCAAAGGTAATGCATTTGTTGTCCACGGCGGCAGCGAAGGAATTTACGCCTCCACTCCTAACTTCACTAATTCTTCTTCTTCTTCCTCTGACTCTTTCATTCGGTAATCACTCTCTCCAGAATGCAATTTATCCATATCTGTGTAAAAAAATTATTAATTTCATGTGCCAGTTAGGCTGGCCTTCAGTTGAGTGGTTTTGCAAGCTTTGGCTACTGATACTAATGGCTTCTTGGAGGTAAAATTTTTTTTTTTTTTTTTTTTTTTTATGTTTGGATATGATAATGTTACTAATTTTGTATAACGTAACGTCATTTTTTTATAAATAATATAGGACTCATAAATCCACAGGTCATATAATAAAGACCAAACATGTGACATGACATTCATGTCAGCCGATTGGAGAACACTTTCAATAGAAAATGTTTATTAGTATTCATTCCGTCAAGTTGAAGTGTTCAAATGGGAAAAATATCTTAAGGGTAACAGTGTGTTCCATGAAAATATGCACATTATGATTATGTTTTGTTAAAGATCTTCAAATGATATATTTTTTATTAGAAAAATGCCAAAAGATACTTAGAAGATTCAATTGTTAAGCTCTTAGATTGCCTTCAAGGAAAAGCAATTGGATATCTTGCTGAAAGTTTGGATGCAAATCTTTGTTTGTTCAAGCGTTATAACTAGTAAGAGACGAGAATCTATGAAACAAGCTACAATTATGGAGTTCTTCCATCAATCTTAAAAGATTTAATTGTCTGCGTTAGAGTTCAAATGGTTGTACGTTTAATTATAATTTTTTTTAATAATGGATTAAATTTCTTTAGCATTTAATTCGTAAAATTTTCATATCTTTTCAGATTTTGAATTTAAATATTTTTTTACCTTTATATGTAATATTAAAAAAGAAAAAAAAATAATTTTTGGATAATTTTTGTCTATAACAGCCAAAATATATTCAGACGCCAAATGTTGTTATAAGTGTATAACAGTCATTCACTATAAAAGTTAAAAAAAAAATCGGAACAAACGTTGCTGTTGAGAGATTTGACTGTTGTTATTTATGGTGTCAACAGAATATCTCACCCATGGACTTAGTGCTAAACGTTGTTTTTATTTTATTTTTTTGTTTAATTGAAAAATATAGTGATAAAACAAAATAAAAATTTATTTTTCCTTGCGAGAAAAAATAAAAAGATTATGTCAGTTAGCTCACTTTGTATCTGATAGAATGAACACATAATATATATAACTTTTAAACAAAAATGTAGAAAATTTTTCTTAAATTGCCAAGGGTCGTGTGTTCATATTGAAAGTAAGAGGGGCACATGATAACTTTGTGAAATAGAAATGATGAAATTATAAAAATAGAATAAATTTTAAGTCGAAAGTAGATTCAAGACTTTTATGGTATTTGCTCTATTGACTTAGCTAAATAGAATTAACTTATACTTTTTTCGTTATCTTTTTATGCCTCATATTTTTATGTAATATCTAACCAATTTTTAAAAATTTAAATTCATTTAGACGAATTACAGGAGCAACGCGTGTACATTAAGACTAATTTTTAAAAAAGCTCAAATCTATACATGAGACCCTCATCTTCTTCACATCATGTGAACCATATTTATACGGGAGGGTGTCAGTGGTTCGGTTCGGTCGGTTATTTTATAAATTGTATATCATATCAATTTTTTGGTTATTCTACTATATATAACCAATATTTGACTTTTCGAAACCGTCCCAATCATATCGGTTTCTCTTCGGTATCGGTACGATTCGGTTAATTTTCTGTATTTTTTTTTTAAATGTCATATAAAAATCATTATTAGAAGTAGATTGCAATAACATACGCACTTTTATAGAATTTAGCAATACTCTCTAGATATTTTTACATTTTAAAGGGTTATGAATTAAGAAAATATGAAGATGGCTAGAGTATAGATTCATCAACTACTCTACAACAGCGTAGAAGAAACTAAACAAATAAATATAAAGCACTCGAGTGGAAAGATATTAACGAAGCTGGGACTGAGACTCAAGAATAAAGTTTACATAAGATTAAATATTCAAAAAGATAAATCTAAATCATACGAAATAAAACGTAATCAATACATTGTAGTTTGATACTCATAACCGCCACAATACTTTGTATCTTGCTAGTGAATATGCTGGAAATGATTTAGTTTCAATGAGAGTAACATAATAGATTTGAGAATTATGATTCTGAGTTTATTATTTTTTGGCTTGTAATTGTTTTCATAATTCTAAGACCAAGGAAAATTTATTGTTTCATTATTTTTAAACTTAATATATAAATATATTTTTCACATATAAATTTATTCGGTACGGTTCGGTATTTTTTCGGTTTATTTTCATAAAATATAAAACCTACCCTAATTATCGGTACAGTTATAGATTTATATAAAAACCTATGATTTTATTAAAAGAAACTTAAAAATCGATTCGGTACGGCACGGTTCGATTGATTTAGTTAATTTTTAAATATCTATTGACACCCCCAAGTGCCACTGTGCCACAATTGACTGCTAAGAGATCTTAAGGCATTGGAATAATTTTTCTAGCGTTTTAACTGTGTATGACTGTTTAAGATTTTTAGCCCAGTTATACCTCAAAAGGGACATTTATGGAAGAAATCTTAATTTTACTTTTAAAATTTTTCATTTCGGAAACCTTCCACCTAGTAAGCTGGAAAGGAAGAGAGAAATATACTTATTTTGAATTATATATTCATAATAAAAATTCAGTACCCCATAAAAAAAATATCAGCGAAATTCGTTTCTAACTCGTGTTATTCACAACAGATTTTAAAGAGATGTAGATCATATCTCTATGTAACATAGTAGTTCATTTATTCATTCAACAACTTATAGAAAATTAAACTAATAGTTTTATATTTATTAATCACACATTAATTTTTCATTTTTTTAATACAGAAATTCCACCAAATGAAAAGGATGCATTCTACAGAATATTTATCATCAACTATTTTATCTTCCTTCAGTCAGAATCCTTGAAACTCGGATTATATTACACTTATTAGAAGCACCTTCATTAACATATTTTTCTCTCTCTCAATAGATTAATGATATTCTATGAGGTCGACACTTTTGACTGCACGATTGGCAAGTAAGTCTAATGATTTTTGCATAAAGCTGTTTATTTGTAAAATAGTACAGTTGAATTCGTGGTTTCTAGACAAGTGAATTAATTTGATCCTGAAATAATAGAATAATTGATCAAATATGCAATACTTTGTCATGACCCAAAAATCCCACCCTCGTGACCGTGATGACGCCTAACATTTCACTTGCTATACAAGCCGGCGTTAGAATAATTTATCCATTTTTAATAGTTTAGATTAAATGATAATAAAGAAGCTGAAATAACTGCAATAGTTCTATGGTAAAGTGCGGAAAACCATAACAATTGAAATATGTAATACAATTCCGAATCTGGTGTCACAAGTGCACGAGTTACTAAAATAGTGTAAATAAAGTTGTCTGAGGAAAAGTACACAGGACTTTAGGGGTTGCGGACGCTGATCAGATGTACCTCAAGTCTCCACTCAACAGCCGAGCAACCTATGAACCACCGTTGGGATCGACTCCAAAATCTGCATAAGAAGTGCAGAGTGTAGTATGAGTATAACCGACCTCATGTACTCGGTAACTGCGGAGCCTAACATCGACGAAGTAGTGACGAGGCTAAGGCAGTCACTTACAATAACCTGCACACAGTATAAAATAATGGCAGAAAAGAAAATGCAAAAATGAATTAAAGCAGTTAACACATGAAAGTAACCCAATCTCCGAATGAAAACCAATAAATGCCAGAATACCAATCTTTAGAGTGTCGTATGAAAGTACTGAAGCCAACATAACACAATAAGAAAATAAAAATACATAGATTGTTGCGGCACGCAACCCGATCCCACCGTATAGCACAATCCTTCTTTATTCCACCACAATAATATCAACAATAAAAATAAATATATGTTGCGGCGGCGCAACCCAATCCCACCATATAATTAGAATCAATATAATAATTCATCCTTATTTCACCATATCAATCCACCCTTATTTTACTTGTTGCGGCGCGCAACCCGATTCCACCATATCAATATAAATTCTCCCTTATCTCGATATTCTCTACGATAAATGGATATGAAGTAGAACCAGAAAGAAAATCTCGTCTCAAATTAAGAATCAACTAAAATGAGTGTTAAGCATCAAAAAGGTACAAGTAAGTCATTTAAGGCAAGAAGCAGTAAATCATGGAAGCATGGGATAATATAACATTTTTAACACGAGAATAATAAGTGACAAATAGCAAATAAAGGCATGGAAAGCATTTAAAACACGTAATAATTAAGGCATGAAATGAAATAATTAATGAAATGCGGAAAATAGGAAAACAAATATTTTGGCGGCATATATACACTCGTCACCTTGCATATACGCCACAACACATGAATTGAACATAGAACATAGCTCAATATTTTCTAATTCCCTCAAGTCAAGGTTAAACTCAACACTTACCTCACTTTGCAATGAACTCAGAGCTCTACCGGGGCCTTTCCACTAGAATCCGCCTCCAAATCAATCGCATATAACAGAAATCAACTTGATAACATCAAATACTGCAAGAAAAATCAATTACAATACATAAAGTTATGGTTTTTACACTTCCCCCAAAAAGTCAAAAAAGTTAACCCTGAGCTTGCTTGGTCAAAACTCGAGATTCAGACCAAAATTCATTTACTTATTTACCCCCGAGTCCGATTATATAATTAGTTTCGAAATTCGGCCCCAATTTGAGGTCTAAATCCCGATTAGCAAAAAATCCCCCAACTCTTCCCAAATCCCTAGTTTTCTACCATGAAAGGACAAAGATTAAGGCTAAACGTTAATGGGTGATGTTACCAATGGAATAAAATGAGTTAAAGTATACTAACCTATGAAACGGTGATGAAATTTCTCCTCCAAATCACCTCTAAGCCGGGCTCTAATGGAAATATGGTGAAAAATGGGTGAAATACCATTTTTTAGAAGTTTAAATGAATAGGCGTTAGGTGTTCATCGTGATCGTGAGAAACCTAACACATTCACGAGGGCACTGCCTATTTGGCTTACGTGTTCACTACACCTCCCTGATCTCCAGCCTGAGCTCGCGTTCATGTACAGTAACACACTGGTCCCCTTTCCCAAGTCCAAAGCCCTACGCGTTCTCGAGAAGTTGGTTGCGTTCGCAAAGGGTAAGTCCTCTATTGCTCCGCGTTCGCGATTAAGGAAATACACCCCCAGCCTAGTTTACTATTCACGATCGCGAGAGCAAATTTGTGATCGCGAAGAAAAAAGCATCAGGTGACAGCATAAGCCAAAAACCAGAAATCCTAAGTACGAAATGATCCGTAGCCTATTCGAAACTCACATGAATCCTCGGGACTCCAAACTAAATATGCACACAAGTGTAATAACATTATACGTACTTACTCGCGCAATCAAAACACTAAAATAACACCTAGAAATACGTATCGGACACCAAAACAAATGAAATTTTCAATAAAACTTATGAACTTTCATATTAATAACCGAACGTCCGAATCACGTCAATTCAACTCCATTTTGTACCAAATTTTACAAACAAGTCATAAAAACTGAAATGTACATATACCAAGTTCTGGAACCAAAATCCGAATCCGATAGCAAAACGTTAAACTACGATCAAATTTATGAATTCTTTAAACTTTTAAACTTAAAATTTTCAACAAATTGCGATAAATCAAGCTAGGGACTTCCGAATTCGATTCCGGACATATGTCCAAGTCCCAAATCATGATACGGACCTATCAGGACGGTCAAAATATAGAGTCAGGTCCGTTTGCTTAAAACATTAACCAAATTCAAATCAAATGAGTTTTTAAAGCACGATTTCACACTTTAATTAATTTTTCACATAAAAACCCTCCGGAGGAAGATACGGACTGCATATGCAAATCTAGAAAGTCTAAATGGAGCTATTAGAGGTTTCAAAATAAGTAATTAAGGGATAAAACTCTAGATAACCTATCGGGTCATCACATACTTAGCCTTAAGATGAAAATAAAACAGCAGAAACAGTAGTTCCAATAGCGGGGCTTCCAGGTTTAACAACAATGATATTAAAAAGCAAGAAGATAAAATATATAAAACTTTGAACAAATTATTGCATGAGTTTTCCAAAAATTTGTCTCCTTCCAATGATAATAGGGCTCTCTATTTATAGTTGCACTTAGGGAGCAAGGTCCTAGGACCATGCCCTTCTTTAACGTCAATTATGAGGGCCGTTAAAGAATGTGTATCGACAGGCATGAATGACAAATTATTTATAGCATGCAGTGTATTAAATGCTGTAAAATATTCTCCATTAAATGCTGCCGAGTGGTAGAAACTTATTTTATCTTTTATGAGCACCATTCTTTTCGGTAGCAGATGGAATGGTTGTCTTCTGTTTTAGCTATCGTATGCCTTCAGTTACACGTGTCACCCCCTTATGCAATCACTTAACATAGCATATTTAACCTATACAACTACATGTCACCCAACAAATACAATTCCCGACAAAGAATGTTAAGCTATGCATGTTCATGGATCACATCAAATCGGATTTAGCATATTTCGGGTTATAATTTTGCATTTTAGATTATGTAAATTTCAATTCGAATCCGAACCAAATTAAACTTGAATTGGATTCGATTTTGATAGTTGGATTGGATAATATTTTGGATTTTAGTTCGTATTGTACACCTTATTAAGATGCTAAAATAAATACTTTTAATATGCTATCTCCTACCATTTTTAGTAGCTAAACACATTCATTTCCATATCTTTTACTTTCAATATTCAAAGGAAAGAACAAGCAAACATAATGAGAGAAATAACAAAAAAAACTTAGAACTTTTAAAGGAACACTCCTCACTTTTATATGTAAAATATAAATTTCAACTTTCGGATCGGTTTGGATGTAAATTGAGCCAAACTACATCTGAACCGATATCCAAAATAATTAAATTAAAGATCTGAAATCTGACCCAAAAAGCTAAAATCTAATCCACAATCTAAATAGCAAGGGTCAGTTCGAATTTTTGGGTTGACCCAAATAATACACTGCCCTATGTTGAGCTGATAGAGTACTTGACATCTAAACAAAGACATAAATAATAATAGTTGTAGAGTCTTATTTAAGTTTGTATTTTGGCTGCTCTTTATTTTAGCCCACTTTGTATTTGTAAGCAGGTTCCATTTTATTAGCTTAGCTTAGTTAGCTAAGAAGCTCATCGTAAAAATATAGGCATATGATTCTAGAAAGACCCATTGAGTCATTTTCATGAGTAACAAAACAAATCTGACCCATTGACCCATCGTATCTTTATTCTCCAATTCTTTTTTATTTTTATGCTTCTTTTCTTTTCTTTTCTTTTTTCTTTTCTCCTTTTCTTTTTTTCTCGTTTTCTTCTTATTTTTTTTCTTTTTTCCTATTCTACTTTCATATAACTTTTTTTTTTCCTCTTTATAATCTAATTTCATTTACTGTTTTTACTATTTTTTCATATTGAGCCAATTAGCATTCCAAATGTTTAGTCTAGCCCTCATTTTGTTAATTATAGGCAGGTAATCTTTGTGTCTGGTTTAGTTACTACTCATTGGAAATCCTAGGTATTTGCCAAACTCCTTACTAGTTTTTATGTCCAAAATAGAAGTGATCCAATTACTAGTACTGTTTGGGCAGGATTTTGAGAGCAATAGCTTCGATTTATCCTTGTTAATATTAAGACCAGATAAATGACAAAAGAATACCATACTTTCCCTCATTGTAGTGATAATTTTTTGGTTTGCACGACCCATTAAGGTTAGGTCGTTTGCAAAGAACAAGTGTGACAATGGAGGGCATTTTTTATTCAAAAAAATGGGATCCCAATTTAGTGTGTCAACTTGGTGCTCAATATTTTTGGATAACATATCCGTGCATAAGATGAATAGATATGGTGACATTGGGTCCCCTTGCCTAACTCCCCTGGTAGGACAAAAATTATTTATTTTATTACCATTAACAAGAATAGAGATAGAACTTGTTGATATGCAGTTAAGAATGAGAGAAGTTATATTGGGAGGAAGTTGTGGAACCTTAAAGTTCTATATACAAAGGACCATTCTAACTTATCGAAAGCTTTTTTTAGGTCAAGTTTTAACAGCCAATTCCCTTTTCCTGCCCGATTATTAAAACGTTTTAGAACTTCTTGAATAACGATTGCATTATCAGTGTGCCTTCTGTTTTTAATAAAGCTACTTTGGTGCTTACTACTTAGAAATTTTAGGAAAGGCTTAATGTGGTTTGTAATTATTTTAGTAATCACTTTATACAAAGTATTACAAAGACTAATTGGTCTAAAGTTTTGTATTTTGTTTGCATTGTTGAACTTTGGGATCAAACAAATGTAGATTTTATTTAATTCTTAGGGCATAGTCTTAGAATTAAAAATTTTCTGGCATAAGTTAATGACCTTGCTTCCTAGAATTGGCTAAAAATTTTGGAAGAAAAAAGGATGCAAACCATCAGGTCCTGGGGCCTTGCAAGGTTTAAAAGAAAAATTAGCTCTCCTAATCTCATGATTTTTAAGAGGACTATCAAGACATGACAAATCTACTTTGTTAAAGTTAGTGTTAGCCATTGTAATGTTTTTCCAACTTGTGTGTTCATGAGAGGTTGTGAAGATGTTTTGGAAATGATTGGATACGTAGTTCATGAGTGCTTTTTGGTTTTCAATCCAGTTTCCATAGTTATCTTTAAAGAAGATAATATTATTTTTTTCTTCTCCTATTAGTGGCCTGGATATGAAAATATCTAGTATTTGCGTCGCCTTCATTTAACCAATTAACCCTAAAATGAATTTTCCAGTAATCCTTTTCTAATTTGAGGATTGAGTCATAATCTTCTATTAGTTGGACTTCTAGATCTCTAAGAAATTGGCTATACTGGTAACTAGGTGAATTTTGAATACCAGTTATACGCTTTAGTAAAATTCTTTTTTTAGCAAAAATATTACCAAAGGTTACTTTTTTCCATTCCATACACTGTTATGAAAATGCTCAGTCCCCTTTATAATGTCCCTATTATCCCAGCTTTCTTTTACCAATCTTGGAAAATCAGGGCGAGTGCACCAAAATGTTTCCATCCTAAATGGCTTAGCATTAGTGTGGTTAATACTATTGTTTATGTTAACTAACATAGGATTGTGGTCGGAGTGAATTTTATAAAGATTAGCAACCGTTACATTGTTGTATTCTTGTAACCATTATGAATTAGAGTAGACCCTATCTAATCTTTTCATAATTAGACCCTTATTCCTCATACGATGGTTTGACCAAGTGTATTTGCACCCTTTGTAACCAAGGTCTACTAGATTACAATAGCTAAGGCAATCTATTAAGGTTCTAGCCCTTTTTTGTTTAATCGACCTGCCCCCAAACTTATCTGTTGAGTTAGTAATTTCATTAAAATACCCGGTAACTAGCCAAGGACCCTTGTATTTATCATAAATATATTTAAAATTATCCCATAATAAATATCTAAGGGCTATATCAGTGCTAGCATAAATAGTCGAAAAAAGGCAAGAGAAATTTTTAGGTTTTACCTCTATCATAGCATGGATGGATTGGCCATTCCTGGTGAAGTTGTGGACTTTCACCACTTCAGTGTTCCATCGGAGGACCATACCCCCAGCGTTTCCTACCGCAGAAACTTCGACCATTTCATTAAATTGATAGCCTTCTAAAATAGAAATGTGAGTTTTCATTTTTTTTTCTAGCAAGGCCACTAGATTAGGCATGTGAGTGTCCATTAGTTCACGAAAATACCTCCTAAAATTATCATTGTTTGCTCCTCTAACATTCCAAATAATAATATTATTGGGCTGATGCATGGGACTCATTGTGGGGGGAGGGGGGTGGGATGTTGTTTGGGTTCCTCCTCAAGGAGGGAACCAGAATGACTACATTCTTGCCCACTATGGGATCATAGGGAGGGCAAATGTCGAAGGAGCACTTGTAGAGTGTCTTTAGGCAGCTAAAGATACACTTCTTGTTTAGCATTTCCTTGAAGATTAATATTTTTACCTCATATAGGTTTGAAAAAGCCACCGCTGGCTCCAACAAGAGTGCTAAGTTGTCTTCTTCCTCCTGAATCCCTTCCCGATTCTGCATGTTTGGGATTGGAGGTTGTTTATCCATTGGCTATGGTTGAGGACCTAGTGGCTGGTCTTTCATGGGTTATTATGTTGTCCATTGTGTAAAAATTGGGTTCAGCATCATC
Organism: Nicotiana glauca; assembly: GCA_026770625.1. Taxonomy (NCBI): domain Eukaryota; kingdom Viridiplantae; phylum Streptophyta; class Magnoliopsida; order Solanales; family Solanaceae; genus Nicotiana; species Nicotiana glauca. Next base: position 41,186 of record MU748345.1, on the reverse strand, counting down.
AGGTCCTCCGGAGCAAAGAAGGGTAGATTGATTAGTGGATTTTAGGGTAGTTGTTGGTTGGAGTTGTGTGGAATATTCCACATCTACTGCATGTTTTGAACTAGGTTTTGATTTAGTGATGGTGCTAGTGGTTGTAGTATGTTGCTCATCCACATTTGGTTTATGTAGTTGTTCATTGCTACTGTTATGCCCTCCGAGATTAGTTGCGCCAGAAAGTGTGTATTTTGAATGATTAGAATGGACTCCTGTCCGTTGATCTCCATGTTGAAGGAGATGACATGCCCTTGAAGCCCCAGTTCCACCCATGATTGGGGTACATGGTTGGGAGGGCTTGGAGGTTGAGCATAGACAACTAGATTTGGTTGGATTTGGGGAAGGAGTGGTGGTAGGTTGTTCATTGTTTGGTTTCTTGAGAGATGGATAAGTTGAATTAGGCGATATCTCCTTCTCAATGTTAGTGGTGTTCTTGCCATTTTCAGAGGCTTGGTGTAATATAAGGGGGGATACTATCGATTGGGGTAGTAGGGCTAGTAATGATTTGCTCTAGGGTTGTAGTATGAGAGATTCTTTGCGTGTGGTTGATAAGAAAGTCTTCCATATCTTGCATGGATTTGCCTTCATCCACTTGACATTCTCCAACCTCCATGTGTTGCATGGTGGAGTTTAAAACAGTGGGGTGGTTATGCATGTTAGTATTTTGCATTTTATTATTAGTGTCATTTGATTGGGTGTTTAAATCACCGATGTGGCTAGTACTAGGAGTAATAATTTTGTTTTGGTTGTTTATGTTGATTAACGGGTAATTTACTTCATTTTCCATTTTGTGAGATAAAGGATTTGAGTAATTATTAGTAGTAGTTTGTTGTGACACGTTTTTGCCACTTGTAGGAAGTATGGCTTTAGTTCCATGCAGATTATAGTTATCATTTTTAATTTTTTGTTTAGTGGAAATTTGCAAAACAGTGTACTCTTGTGATTTATTGGAAATATCACTATTATTCTTGTATTGTGGTTTTCCAGTGGGGTGATAAGCTTTTGAATTAACCCCTTTTCCTTTGTTTGATCGAGGGCTAGTATAGGTTGAGGTAGAGTTCAATTGTGCTTGAGTGTTAGTATAGATCATACCTTAAGAGTTTAAGAACTTACCTGGCCTTGTATCCAAAAAACCTGCTCTGATACCTGTGTCAGTAGTGGAGATTTCCCTTATTTGGTGCTGATTGGATGCCTTGCCCTTGCTTTTCCTTGGAAATGAGACAGTCTTCCACTCTTATGTTGTGTCTTCCTTAGATATTGATGCTTCATTCGTGGTTGAACCATTGGGTTGTCCACTTGAAAAAATCCTATATGGACAACTGTGAGTGGAGTGGTCCAACAGTCCATAATTTTTGCATAGGAAACCTTCTCCTTCATAGAGGATTGGTTGGTTGTGGTGTCCTATTATAATAGAGGTTTGGATCGGCTGGTCCAATGGCAATTTCACACAAAATCGTGCATACCTTCCCCTTAAAGTGACTGATGTGCATGCATCCACTTTCAAAAGCTTACCAATACAATTCCCAATTTTTGTGAGAATGATCCCATCGTAAATCTCCATAAGAAGTTGTGGTAATCTAACCCAAACTGCTGTGTAGTTTTAGGATGCCCTATTTGCCACAAAGTTCGGAACCCATTTTTGTACTGATAGGAAGCATCCATTGATGAATCATAGACCATTATGTAGGATCCTTGTCATGCTCTCTTCTTTCATCAACTTAAGTGTATAGTAATCCTCCGCTAGATCTACTAGAGGGTAATTTTCATCAACCTTCCATAGCTCTTGTGTTTTCCTCTTAAGGTAGTGATGAACTATCCTTTTCCCCATGAGTTTTATAATTAGTGAATACCTCCATGGATTATACATTCGTTGCTTGTCATCCTCACTCAGGATGATTTGCCTTAAATTTTTACACACAACTTCTATTGGAGTATTTTCAATTTCATAGGGTTGGGTATCCATTGTTGCACACAGTGATGCTGAGTATGATTGGGGTTCAATTGAGAATAGTTCTCCTTAAATTAATTTCTCCTTGTAGGCAGAAGAAGAAGAAGTAGGTTGATTTGTTTGATTGGATGATGATTTGTTTATTTGTGAGTTTTTGTCAGGGGATTTGGGAGGAATGTGACGTGAATTTTCTGATGGATTTGTTAGTGAGATATTGCTCATTCTCTCTAAAAAATTGTTTTCCTTATCAAGAGAAAAGAAGGTAAAATATTTTCCAAAACTCCTTCTCAACTTTCCCTACCCTCACCAACCCACCCCGCCCCCTCTTTCCGAAAAAGATTTTTTTTTCGTTACCACCCACCCTACTAACTCTCCACCCCACCCCACCCCCTCCCCCAAAATAATATTTATTTTTAACTTATTTTGGTTATTGCAATTTCAAATTTTTATTTTTTCGCTTTTCTGCATCACCCACCCACCAACTGCGCCCCCTACACAAAAAAAACTTACTTTTTTTTTGTAATTTCAAATTCTATTATTTTTCGTTTGCACTCCCCCTCCTCCCCCCCAAAAAATATTTTCTAATATATTTTTCAGTTTTAACTTTTTTATTTATCGATTTAAAAGTTCAAAATTTTACAAGTTCCAAAGTTATGAGTTCGGAGGTTTATGTGTTTGAAAGTTTATGGGTTTAGAAAATATAACGTTTATGGGTTAGAAATTTTGCAGTTTCGAAAGTTTAGCAGTTCGAAAATTTATGAAAAATGTGGGTTCAGAAGGTTGTTGGTTTGAAAGTTTATAGCTTCAAGTTTATTATATTTAAATTATTTATGAATACTCTTGAGAAGTTATTTTCCTTAGTTTGCGTATCAAACACCGAAAAATAAATAAAAGTACTTGTTTTCCAAAAAAAAATTTCTTAAAAAATATTTTCGACGGAAAACATTTTCTGTTATACCAAAAACACACCCTTAAACCCAAACCCAAACCCAAACCGAAACCGTAAACCCGAAACAGAACCCTATGCTTTTAGAAAAAAAACAAAAAGAGAAAATAACTCCAGTCTGTATTTTGAAGAGTGTGTGTTCTCCGTCTGCAAAGTGAAAATCCCCGCTTCGTATTTATTTCGTGATCTCCACAAATTCTGATAGAAGAAGAAGAAGTGCAGCGGAATAATCAGAAGGAAAATGAGCGTTATAGATATACTGACACGGGTTGACTCAATCTGTAAGAAATATGACAAGTACGACATCGACAAGCACAAGGATTCCAACGTTGCCGGCGACGACGCCTTCGCTCGTCTATATTCTTCCGTTGAATCCGACATCGAAGCCTCTCTTCAGGTAAATAGTTCACCTTTTTAACATTTTGTCTGTGTGTGTTCTAGGGTTTAGTTTTAAGCAATTTTTTTTTCTTCCTTGCGGTTACAGAAAGCGGAAACAGCTGCTAATGAGAAAAATAGGGCATCTGTTGTGGCGATCAACGCTGAAATTCGGAGAACTAAAGCCAAGTTACTCGAGGAGGTTCCGAAATTGCAGAGGTTGGCTGTAAGGAAGGTGTGGTTTACTTTGACTTATTTTTAGCTGATTTTGTTCTGTAATGATATTGGAAATTAACTGATGGGATATGTTGTACTTGGATTGCTTTTTCATAATCTGTTTATCTTTCGAGATTGTTAATTTGGTTGACTTGTTCTGGATTTTGATGAAAGGTAAGATAAAGAAAAATGTCGGAAGGAGGGGGAGAAGCCGGTTTAAAATTGTGCTTTTTGATTTGTATGTTTGTAATATGTGAGTTTTGTAAAAGCATAGATGATCATAAGTATGTAGAAAAGACGAGGGTTGCATAGGTTGATGATATATTATGAAATATTGAAATACAAGGATGTTGAATTGGTTAGAAGGTGCCTACAAGACGCGTTGTAATGAAGGGGAATGGAGATATAGGATTCACATAGCTGATCACAACTAACCTTTTATTGTGGTGTAGTTGATTGATTGACAGTGATATATATTGTACTGTTATGTCATTGCTGTGCGGATAAGATGTGTACTGATCATCCTACATCACTTCTAGAAAAAAGGGGCCATTGGGTGGGGGATGGGTGGTTATCTACGCAGAATGTCGTAGATGGAATTGGATTCATAGTGCCAGTTAGGGGTAGGTATAAACCTTCTTTCATCTTCTTCGATCTTCCTTGGAATATCCATCATCTCGATCTCGACCTTGTTGAGCTATCTCTGATCGAAAGTTCCTATTTTGCTGCCTCTTAGATCGCCTAACAGAAAGAGTGGGAAATTGGGAGATAAAAATGAAGAATTTCGAATCTAAAAATAAGAAGAGAATTTTTTCCCCCAAAGACAAAGAAACTTACGGGCGGGGCATTTTCGGGGATAACTATTTACTATTAGCACATTAACTTCAATATTCATTTTCCTCATTTTAATGGTTCAAGAATACTATAGATAGTCCTTTTCAAAAAGAACACTATGGATAGCAACAGGGAGTTTGATCAGCAATATGAGCACTCAGGTTTACTACAAATTATTACAAGTTTCTATTTCCGGAACAAAAGTCCGATAAGTTGTAGGACTTTAATTCTCCTATCCTGGTTAGCAACTAATACAAAACCCAGATGAACTCACGGACTATGTAGTTCTCCTTTTTTATTAGCCTGATGCTCCTAAGCTTAATGGTGTTGTGTGAGCTCGTACCTGACTATTTCAGCAAGTTGCATTATTTGCTTTAATTTTGGAGGAATAGACTTATAGTGTTCCTTTATACCATGTTAAAATCTCTAAATCTAAATTTGGCTGTCCTGTAGATAAGAAAAATATAAGGCTCACCAAATCTTACTTGAGTCTAACATCTCAAATTCCGGAAACCATGTCACTTGCTGAGGTCAATCATGTACGGCTTCCCTATTTCTGATATCGCTAAAATACTTTGTTAAGCCTAGAAAATAAGGTTGTTCATTCAGTCAGTTTTAAATAATTCTAATTAACTTACAGGATTCTTTGGTTCCTCAATTTGGGTTTTCTTTTGGTTATTATGATTTGGACTTTTGGTTGGTGGAATATTTGACCCAGGATATGTTGGGTTTCCAGAGTAGTATACAAACAAAAAACGCAATTGGTCATGCTATTTTCCTTCTTCAATCTTACGGAAGAGAGACTATCTATGAGAGAGTGGGAGAGGGAGAGTGAGGAGGAGGGAGGAAGGGATGATGCTGCGTTGGGCTGCTGGTTTGAAATTTGCAGGTTGAAACAAGAACAAAGAGAGAGAAGTCGTCAAATCTTATGAGAACAAGAGTCTAAGGGCGTGGTGAGCTTGAGCGATGAAGAGGGCTGAGTGAAGAATGGAAATAGAGCACAAAAAAGTAAAGTTGAGTGGTAGAATAAGGGAAAATAAAAACCCAGTCACTCAAAGAGACTCAGAAAACTTTAATTTTGAATTATTGCGCCCTAGTACTAAAGACAACTTTTAGAAAAAAATTAAATAAGGTCCTTTTATTGTAAGGAAATTTATGAAAACTTAGAATTTGCTTCCTCTTGTTTGACTAAGTGGCAGGAAGAAACGAGATTGGTGAAAAATTGCGAATAAATTTAGATACCCAGTATGCAGTTTTCATCCTTTTTCAGAATGTTAAAATTTATTCTTTTGGTTTTTCAGAATAACTTGAATCTATGGGATTGACGAATTATACCTTGTATATGTACCCTTGTCAGTAATTTATTTTTCTTTTTTATGTTCTCCTTTGGTAGATTGAAGCGAAATAATATTTGCACGTACATTATATAGTTTCCAGGTGATTTCTTTTTGTTACAATTAATCAATTGTTTTCTGATTTCATATCCATGCCACTTAAAAGGTAACGGAAGATAATTTGGAAGATTTTGAGCAAAGTGTCCCGAGTATAGTAGGGGTGTTCGTAGGTCGGTACGGTATGGTATAGAGATATATTGGTTCGGTATTTTCGGTATTCGGTTTCTTAAAATGCTATACCAATACAACAACAACAACAATTACCCAGTATAATCCCACCAAGTGGGGTATGGGGAGGGTAGGATAGGCTGCCCTGGAAGGGTAGATAGACTGTTTCCGAATGACCCTCGGCTAAAGAAAGTGAAGGAAGCCCTGATAGCAAGACAAATAGTTAGAAAACTAAATCGGAGATAACAACAAAGAATAGCAAGATAGTACCGATAACAAGTAATATCAAGATAGTATATTTAGACAGATAAGTCCAAGGCAGCACACGAGAATATGACGAAGTCCTGTTAGCAAACTACGGAATTACCGAAGGTAAGTAGTAATAGAACAAGACATGCGGCTATAGCCAACTAAGGAAAAAAAGGTATCATACTAGCACTAATACTATCGAACTAGGGAAGACACAGGGAAACGCCCGACTACCTACTAACCTTCCACCCTAATCTTCCACCTCCACACCCTTCTATCTACGGTGCTATACCAATACCGTACCTAATTAAATTAAGTATGGTTTGGTTTTTCTCTTTTTGGTTTCGGTTTATTCGTTTCGGTAACTTCGGTTTATTCGGTTTGAATACTACCAAGTGCATAGAGTCGTAGACTATAATATTCTTAATTAAAGTACTCAAAAGTACAAAATAGAAAATGTTTGTTGAAAAAGGTTTTGTCCAAAACTAGCAAATATCAACCTAGAGAGAGAAAATTGCACATAAAGGAATAAATTCGATCATTAGAAATATCTTCTTACTTGCTTAGAGTTAATTGATGTACTTAGAGCATAAAGAAAAGTAAAATTGATTTTTTATATTTATGTTATAATTAATAATATGTGTTTTGTGTAATATATTTTATATTTCGGTACGGTATCGGTATTTCATTAAAAAAATACTAAATACCATATCTAATACCATATTTTTTTAAAACTTAAACCAAATACCATACAGAATACCAAAATATCGAATACCAAATACCAAAATTTTCGGTTTCGGTATGGTAATTCGGTATTTACCAAATTATGCACAGCCCTAGATTATAGGTGTGTATCTGATAAAAATGCCAAAACGCTGGATTCAGAGGTTTTGCATTGATGGTACTCCATCAGATTGAGGGATTAAGGGTCTGAAAGCTTTCATCTGTATATCCAAAAATTATTGGATAGAATAGAGGTGATAATATACCCCCTCCCAAAACAAACCAAGAAGCTATTGATTGTAATTGACCAGAAAAGTGTGTGACTCATCTGGAGATGTTTGGGGTGCCAGGCAGGGGTGGATTTAGGGGGCGGAAGGGGGTTCACCCTTTGCCGAAAAATTATACCGTGTATATAAGACAAAGTATATTTTTTAACCCTATATATTATTGAATCTCCTTGACATAGGCCAAAAACATAGCTCAGTGGTTAAGGAGGTTCAAAACCTTTGTGAGTTCACTAGTTCAATTCCCACTGGCCATAATTTCTTCTAATTTTTTAACTTTTTTCTTTTTTGAACTTCCTTAGCGGAAATTCTGCCTCCGCCACTGGTGGTAGACATTACCAAAATGCTTGTGGATCTTGATGCTCTGGTAATCTAGCCTCGTACATGTTTCTTAACCTAGTCCACCCTGATTTTAAAAAAAAAAAAAAGGGGTTTCTTAACCTAGTCATTGCAGCACATTTCCTTTGTAGAGTAGAAAAGGACCGAGGGGCGAAATTGCGTTATTCTACTTCTACTTATTAATGCTAGAACATTTGTCTTTATAAGCCTGTGTACTTTGTATAGTTACAAGTGGGTACAGCTCAGTCTTGACTGACGTGTCTGAGTTAAACCTCAATATGCAAAACTGTTTTAGCTGCTTGCTTCATTTAGAGTAAACAAGGACTCAATGTAAAGACGACAGTAATGGAGCTTAACCTTTGGTTGTTGCACTTCGAACTGTGTTCATCTTCTTTTCAGTTAGTTCATAACTAATATCTCTTGCAATGTTCACACTTTTCAGTTACTTGAACCAATATCTCTTGCAATGTTCGCTACTGTTGCTGCTCTTGTTTGGTCCTTCCCTACCGAAAGAGTGAATCTGCATTTATATGGTAATCTGTGGTACTAATTAGTTGCCTTGGTACTAAATAACCCTCAATTTTAGGTCAAAGGTCTGTCGGGTGAAGAACTTGCTGCCCGTAATGATTTGGTTCTTGCACTACCAGATAGAATAAATGCCATACCAGATGGCTCTGCAGCTCCACCCAAACAATCTGGAGGATGGAGAGCTTCAGGTTCCCGCACGGAAATTAAATTTGATTCAGGTGATTGATAATTTCTGCCATTTGACTGATTTTCCTGTAAGTTGTTCTCTTGATGTGTATTTAGTGTTGTCAAGGGCAAAAAGTGCCCCAGGTCTGCTAGGGCTCTATCTGTACCGCAATTAAAGCATGAGCTTCAGGAAAGAAAGACACGGTGAAGAAAAGAAATAGAAGAATTTGCAAGGAAAAACTAATTAAAAATTAAATGAAAAACTTCAAATTTATGTAGTAAAAAAACATGTAGATTAAGTTTAATACCCAATTTAATATTTTGTTTAGATGCAAAGATGCAGTTACAAGTTTCTAATGCAGCTTAAGTGACTAGTTTCTAATATGAAAGGTCTTAATTCTTTTGCCAAAAAGTAACATATTCACTCATAACATTTCTTAAACAATTAGTGTATCTCTTTTTCAGTTATATTTATTGTTCAGTGCCACTCTCTTCAAGATAGAGCCTATTGCCGATAAGGTGCATACCTGTGCTAAAGAGCTTGCTAAACGAAGCGAACCACCTACATGAGGCTCACCTAGCTTCAGGGTTTAAGTGTGCCTAAAATGAGCCTTTAACGGCATTAATTATCATGAAATAAAAGTATCATTTAATCCATCTTGTGTAGGCTATAGCTGATTGTTAGATCACTTACGGAGTGTACTTGGATTACAGATGGACAATTTGACAATGAATATTTTCAACAAACTGAAGAGTCAAGTCAATTCAGGCAAGAGTATGAAATGCGGAAAATGAGACAGGCATGTCCTTTTTTTCGGTTGTTTATCATGAAATTCTTTGAATGAGGCTTTTTCTCCCTTAAATGAGGTTATGTTTATTGCTTCTTTGCTGCTTCCTGGACTATGTTTATGATTTAAGTTTGCACGTCTCACAGGACCAAGGTTTGGAGGTCATAGCAGAAGGCTTGGATACTTTGAAAAACATGGCCAGTGATATGAACGAGGTTTGCTGCATTCATGGTTTCTATTTTATATCATTCCAGTTGACATAGGTACTAAATGTGATGCATTGCATGCAGGAGTTGGATAGACAAGTTCCTCTGATGGATGAGATTGACACAAAGGTTGGTTATTTAACTGTTTTATGTAGTACTTGATATGGAAAGAAACATAGCTAAAGATTGATATGGTTTGACTTCTCAATAGGTGGACAAGGCAACCTCAGACTTGAAGAATACCAACGTTAGGCTTAAGGATACAGTTAACCAGGTAAACTGAGTTAGCGCTATATTCAGTTGCGGTAAGTATTATGCACTGATACAATGATTACTTCTGAGCTTTGTTTGACAAACTTTGGTTGTTTTCCAGTTGAGATCTAGTCGAAACTTTTGTATCGACATCATTTTGCTGATCATCATTCTTGGGATTGCAGCCTATTTGTACAAGTAAGTTTTCAGATCATGTCTTGTCCTTTTCTTTCTGTTTCATTATTTCTATCTTATATTGTCAGCAATTAAGAGTGTCGGCCCGCGATTTATGTGTGTAAATGTGTTGTTTCTTTTTCATAGTTTCTACTAGTGTAAATACTCTAGCTAAACTGTCTTCCGCAAGAGTTATATATAACATACTACCAATTACCAAATAGCCTAACTGGCGACTCTCATCAATTGCAGTGTCTTGAAGAAGTAAACTCCGTTAAAGTGCATGTTGGATCGACTTGTATGTTGGCCTTCACGATCCGTTTATTTATCATTTTTTTTCTTCTTTTTTTGTGTATGTGCATGTAAAAAAAAAAATGTTAATATGGATGGTTAAGCCTAGCATTCGAATTCTACTTGCTTGTGTGTTTAATAGTTTGAGATTGAGGTGTAGTAATGGTTATTTTAATCTTTGTACAATGTATTTCCGGTTTTATGGGTAAGGGTTGTTTATTTTTCAGTAATGCGGCCAGTTGAACGAAATTATCATTTTACAAAGATTAAAGGATTGTGATTAAAAAACTTTAGATAACGAATATTTTAGTCTCGTGACTTAATTTTCTAAGTAGTGTTCTCTGTTCTTTATTAATATTCTTTTTTACCCAACCCTGTAAAATAATTATAAAGCAACTTCAAAAGAACATGATGACACAGAAACATATCCAGTTCCCTCTTAAGTAATGCTGACATTTTTCTCAGGAACGAATTAATAGATGTAACTCTAATATTATCGCAATCTTGTCCGATAAAGATATTGAATGTGTAATCATCTTTTGTTTTCGTTATGTTTGGCATACATATAAAAATAAATTATTATAGGATCAAAGCGAATTAATTAGGTGGAAGAAATTGCGTTCCAAATTACTAGTAATAGATTCTGGCAAGCTACTGTATAATCATGTGGAAAGCTGAAGCACTCGTGACAAGGACTATAGCTTTTATTGTCAAAATAAAATCTTAAAGTATAATCATTTATTGAAAAAAATGGGAAAAAAATATAAAAGCGTGGTAGAAGTTTGAGATATACATTTCCCTCTATTTTCTTTGTTTTAATGCACACTTGTAAGAATCAAGGCGTTATAGCATGTTCGGACGAACTTTTTTTTGGGCTAAAAGTGTTTTTTGCCAAAATTAAGGTGTTTGGTCAAGTTTTTGAAGGGAAAAAAGTATTTTTGAGTAGAAGCAAGAAGAAGAAAAAGTAGTTTATCTTCAAAAGTATTTTTTTGAAAAGCATTTTTGAAAAAAATACACTTATAAATACTTTTTAAAAGTTTGGCCAAACACTAATTATTGTTCAAAAGTGATTTTCAAATTATTTAGTCAAAAATAAATTATTTCTCACAAAAAGTATTTTTTTGAAAAGCACTTTTGCGAAAAACGATTTTCAAAATAAGGATTTTAGAATTTCAAATTTAAAAGAATATCACGCTAAAACCTAAAACATACGGAGTATTCAGTAATGTTGGTCGGGTTAATTAGCTACTCTTAACAGGGTGGACCCATGTAGGATAAGAAGGTTCAAATGACTCACTTTTTTTAAACTTTTTGATATTTTATAGGTTAATTTCTTTAAAAATGAGTATATAAACGTTCTTTGAACCTGTCAAGGAGTTCTTGTGGACAAATGGTTTGGCAGGTTCAAAGTCAAATAAGGGTAAAAATTGCGTGGGATAGCTACTTTTTAAAGTGGTATTTGATTTTTATCTAGTATTTTTAATGCTGAGCAAAAGTAATCACTTGTCTATTAAAATTAATATAAAAAGACAATATCACCCTTTCATAATCTCATAAAGGTAAAGCTCGTTCAAGTGGGAGTTTTCTTCTGTCTTTTAATTTCTCATTGATTTCTTAACACAATCTTTGATAGACTGCTCGTTGTTCATAATTGTTGCCAAGAATGTATGGTTTCCAACAGATTATAATGGATGAGTGCCATGACTGTCTCTATCTAGTACATAAGTAACAAAAACGGGGCAGAAACATAGGTAATAGCAAACTACGATGACTCTGGAAGAATCTTATGCACTTCATTTGACATCAATCTTATATGTAAATCACAATTATTATTATTTTTATTCTTTTGTGAAAAGATACAAATAATGTTTGGTTTTCTGCTACATTATGGATTCTGAACTTAAGGACACTTGGTCCTGAACATAGAATTACAAGTTCAAAAGTTATGGACACTTAGCCCTGAACTTAGAATAACAAGCTCAAAAGTTAAGGACAATAGGTCCTGAAATCCTGAACTTAGACTAACAAGCTCAAAAGTTAAGGACAATAGGTCCTGAACTTAGGCTAAGAAGCCCAAAAGTTAAGGACAATAAGTCCTGAACTTACAATTACAAGTCCAAAAGTTAAGGACAATAGGTCCTGAACTTAGGCTAAGAAGCCCAAAAGTTAAGGACAATAAGTCCTGAACTTACAATTACAAGTTCAAAAGTTAAGGACAATAGGTCCTGAACTTAGACTAACAAGCTCAAAAGTTAAGGACAATAGGTTCTGAACTTAGGCTAAGAAGCCCAAAAGTTAAGGATAATAGGTCCTGAACTTAGACAATAAACTCAAACGTTAAGGACATTTGGTTCTGAACTTACAGTCACAAGTTCAAAAGTTAGGATATGTAGTCCTCAAGTCTTGAAGTTAAGGACATGTAGTCTTGAAGTCCTGAACTTAGAGTTCCAAGTTCAAAAGTTAAGGACATATAATCCTGAAGTCTTGAAGTTAAGTTCAAAAGTTAAGGACATGAGCAGAAGGATATTTTTGTCCGGACAGTTAAAGTTTATTAAAGCAGTGGCTAAAGACTAAAGACATTTTAAACAGTTGCTTAAAAATAAATACATGTGTTATTAGTGGCTAACCATGCACTTCCCCCAAATAAGAAGTTAGGAGTTCTTAACCCGATAGATAGCAGCATTTTTTGCATAGTTATGTTATGAGTCACGTGACAAGAGGGGTTGCTCTGATGGTAAGCAACCCTCACTTCCAACCAAGAGGTTGTGAGTTCGAGTCTCCCCAAGAGCAAGGTGGGAAGTTCTTGGAGGGAAGGATACCGGGGGTCTATTTGGAAACAACCTCTCTACCCCAGAGTAGGGGTAAGGTCTGCGTACACACTACCCTCCCCAGACCCCACTAAGTGGGATTATACTGGGTTGTTGTTGTTGTTGTTGTTGTATGTTATGAGTCACGCTACGCATCACAAGTGCACGCTGGCCTAATAAGTAGGGGGACCTAGCTAGGGTTGTGCATAATTTGGTAATTACTGAATTATCGTACCGAAATAAAAAATTTTGGTATTTGATATTCAATATGGTAGTTGGTTTAAGTTTTAGAAAATATTGATATTAGGTATGGTATTTGGTATTTTAAAATAAAATATTAAAATACCGATACAGTACCGAAATATATATTATATTACACTACACATATTATTAACGAAAAAGGGCCTAAAATGTCCTTCAAATATTGAATTTGGTACAATAATGCCCTTCTTCCACCTTTTCGAATAAAAATGCACCTACCGTTTAACTTGTGGCTCAACCATGCCCTATTTCTAACAGCCTTTCAATTGAAAAAAAAAAACTTTCTTTTAATCCACGTGTAATATTTTTATTGGCTGAACTTAAAGAGCAACGCCATGTTACGGGACCCGCCCCTTCAAGTCGTTTTAACCCAGTAAAATAAGTTTATCTCATTACATTTACGGCGGTTGTTTTCGATAAATACTGAAAAAGAATGAGTTGGAAAAGGAGCAAGAAGAATCGGAATTATATTTTCAAGAAGAGGGAAAGCTTATTTGTATCGTTTTTCCTTTTTGTCCCCTAAATTTCTTAAGAAGTTGACTGTCAAAGGTATAAACAGAAAACTCACACGTAAGGGACAAAGATTGCAGTTGTAAGGTTCTGGTCTTATATATTTCTTAAATTGATCATCTGGTCTCTATCAATCTTCAAAGAAGCTTTCACTTTCCTTGGTAAAATATTAGCTTCCATAAAGAAGGCAGAGAATTTCATATGAACACTCCAGTTAGCAAGAAGGTCCAACTTCCATATCAATTATGGAGAGATAGATTGAAGGTTTGTCGTGAATGGGATGGGAGATGGAAAATATGAAGAACCCTAATAAAAAGAGAAAAAAGAAGAAGAATTGGTGAATGAACTTGTCTTACTAAGTTAAAATGAATTAAAGGGGGCGGGTTACGGGTGGGTTAGTTTCTAGCAGTTTATTTTTAGTTATAATATAATTTTTTTTTTTTGTTTTTGTCCTATTATTTTTGTAAATTAACAACTTTGTTATTAGTTAAATCTATTAGACTCTAAAGCTCTAAATTGTTTAAATAGAAATTTTTTAAGTTTAAATGAAAATGTAATATTAGATATATGTTATAAATATATTATATTATGGATGTTCATTTAGTACTCCGTTGTAAATAAGCTTCCTGAAGAAGCTTATCCATATGGGACTCCGCCGTAAATATATTTATCTATTTAGTACTCTATTGGAAATAAGCCTCCTGAAGAAGCTTATCACTTCGGTACC
>MU748345.1:0-23522 GCA_026770625.1 Nicotiana glauca | reverse complement strand
AAAGCTAGTGAACCTAAAGCACACCTGAAGCGTGGTAGACCTTTGGATTCTAAGGATCGAAATCCTCGAAAAAGAAAATCGACAAATGATCAAAACGATACTATAAAGGGATCTCCTGAAGAGACCCAAGATATGATTAGTTCTGAGATTCCTGAAGAAATTAATGAACCCGAAGCTCATGTGAGTGAAGAACTTTTAATAAGTTCAACTGGTGATGGGATTCATTTAAATTGATCTGAAATAGTGGTGGATAATATTTTTGCATATAATGTTGCACTTAATATTATGCAAGATTGTGAGGATCTTGAACCTCGATCTGTCGAAGAATGTCGACAAAGATCTGATTGGCCAAAATGGCAAGAGGCAATTCAATCGGAATTGAAGTCACTTGCTAAAAGAGAGGTATTTGGACCAGTAGTCCAAACACCTGCTGGTATAAAACCAGTTGGTCATAAATGGGTTTTTATGCGAAAAAGGAATGATAAAAATGAAGTTGAAAGATACAAAGCTCGCCTTGTTGCACAAGGATTCTCACAACGACCTGGAGTCGATTTTGATGAAACATATTCACCTGTTATGGATGCCATAACATTTCGATATCTCATCAGTTTAGCACTGCATGAAAAGCTTGAAATACATCTAATGGATGTAGTTACAGCTTATTTGTACGGTTCACTTGATAATGAAATTTATATGAAAATCCCTGAAGGATTTAAAATGCCTGAAGCGAATTCAAAATCTCAAAAAATTTATTCAATTAGATTACAAAAATCTTTATACGGTTTAAAGCAATTCGGGCGCATGTGGTATAATTGCCTTAGTGAATATTTGCTGAAAGAAGGTTACATAAATGATGTTATTTGTCCATGTATTTTTATAAATAAAATTGCATCAGAATTTGTTATACTTGTTGTTTATGTTGATGACATAAATCTTGTTGGAACTCCAGAAGAGCTCCAAAAGGCAATTGAATATCTTAAGAAAGAATTTGAGATGAAAGATCTTGGAAAGACAAAAGTTTGTCTTGGTCTGCAAATTGAACATTTAGCAGACGGGATCTTTATCCATCAATCTGCCTATACTGAAAGAGTCTTAAAACCCTTTTACATGGACAAAGCGCATCCATTGAGTACACCAATGGTTGTTCGATCACTTGAAGTGAATAAGGATTTGTTCCGACCTCCGGAAGAGGACGAGGAACTCCTTGGTCCCGAAGTACCCTATCTCAGTGCAATTGGTGCACTAATGTATCTTGCTAATGCTACAAGGCCTGACATAGCATTTTCGGTTAATTTACTAGCAAGATATAGTTCTTCTCCTACTCTGAGACATTGGAACGGGATTAAGCATATATTGCGCTATTTAAAGGGAACTCTTGATATGTGTTTGTTTTATGCTAACAAAGATAGTGCAGATCTTGTTGGTTATGCAGATGCAGGTTATTTATCTGATCCCCATAAAGCTCGATGAGGAGATGAGGTAGGTGAGGCAGTAGGAAGAGTAGAGACTGGTGAGGTGAGTGGTGTGTTGGAAGCATGAGAAGAGGGAATAACTGGTATAACCTCTGAAATAGGCACATAGGTAGGATGTAAATTAGTAGTAGGCAAAGAAGGATTAGAGGAAAGATTGCAATTAATTGTAGCAAAAGGGAAAAATTCCTCATGAAACACAACATCCCTTGAGATGAAAGTCCTCATAGTTTGAGATTAAGCAATTTATAACCTTTCTTACCATGTGGATAGCCTAAGAAGATACAAGCTACAACCCTAGGTGCAAATTTGGTTATGTGATATGGAGGAGTAGAAGCAAAACATAAACAACCAATACACCTTAACATGGAATAGTTTGGCTTGGTTCTGAAAAGTTTCTCACAAGGTGTTTTAGATTGTAAAACTCTTGAAGGAAACCTGTTGATTAAATAGGTAGCAATGGTAGACAATCACCCCAATATACCATGGGTAACTGTGATTGGTATAACAAAGCCCTGGAAGTTTCTAACAAATTCTTATGCTTTCTCTTCACAACTCCATTTTGTTGTGGAGTATGTATAGAAGTGGTTTGGTGTATAATTCTTTGAGATTGAAAAAATTCTAATTGTATTTTATCACTGCCTAACTCAAAAGCATTTTCTGTTCTAACAATTTGTACCTTTTCTACCATTGCTAAGTAGGGCTTGAGAACTGTAAAAGCATTAGATTTGGTACTTAATAAGTAAGTCGAAGAAACTCCAGTATAATCATCCAAAATGGCGAGGAAATAGTTAAAACCATCATAAGTAGGGGTGGTATAAGGTCCTTAGGTATCCACATGTATCATTTCAAAAGCATTCTTGGTTGATATAGAACTTGTGGGAAATGGTAGCTTAGATTGTCTTACCATAGGGCAAATAGAACTAGGACTAGAAAAACTGGAACAAGAAGGAACATAATCTGATGAGATTTTCTTCATATTACTTAATGGTAAATGGCCTAATCTATAGTGCCATATCTTTTCTTTTACATTAGGATCAAAAAAGACAAAACAGAAATTAAAAACAACATTGGAATGTGCATTCCTTTTTGAAATAGAAAACTACTAGACATAGATATATTCCCGGAGGCAACTGCTAAATGGCTAGATCTGAGAATGTAAAGCCCTCCCTCTTCTTTACCAATCTCCATAGAGCTCTTTAGTGAAGGGCCCTACAATAGAAAACAAGAAGAAGCGGTGAATAAGACATACTTCTTGAGTTAATTTCAATGAAACATGCATAAGAATCAAAGAATTTTGTCATACTAGTACAACTCACATTGGCTAAAGGTTCAGAGGTGCTTGCACTCTGTTGTCCCAACTTCACCTGTTGAAGAAGCTGCATCAATTCTGCCACATTTTCTTGGGTAAGAGACTGAACATTTTCTCAGTATTACCTGTTTGCAAACTTTCTTCATTTGAGCTGAAAACATTACTTGCTTGCACTTGTCCTTTTCTTTGAAACTTTCTCTGATTTGTAAACTGAAAATCAGTTGGGAAACCATGAATTTACTAGCATTGATCAAAGATATGACTTGGATTTTTACATTAGGCACAAATACCAATAGCCTCCTTAGAGTTGAGGAAACCCTTCTACCTCTGTTATCCTTGAACCTTTTGAAGTTTGCTGCCTGATTGTTAGCAATAAAAGAATCTGATTCCCTAGGATAAGCTGGTGTAGCATGGATTTCTCTTTGTTTTTCATCTTGAATGACTAGAGTATAAGCTTGTCCTATAGAGGGTAAAGGGGAAGATAGGAGTATGTTGCTCCTTACCCCAATGAATGTCTCATTTAGACCCATTAGGAATTGCAGAAGTCTTTCATCTTGATGTGCTTTGCGTGACTTAGCCTTAACCCCACACTCACAATCACACATACAAGCAGAGAATGTATTAAGTGCATCAAGTTCATCCCAAAGGCTTTTCATCTTAGTGAAGTAAGTAGACACACCTGTGTTCCTTTTGCACCACACCGCTAAGTTCTTTTTGCAATTGGAACAGCTTTGCTCCATTTGTCTGACCATACCTGTCCTCTAGTTACTCCACAAGCCTTTTGCACTCTGAGAATAGAGCGCACTTTCAGCTATTTCTTTTGACAAGGAGTTCAACAGCCAAGAGAGGATCATATCATTGCTACGAGCCCAAGGTTTTTGCTGTCCAGAATCTGCCTCAGGGACAACTAGGGATCCATCAATGAACCCTAGTTTGTTCTTAGCAGATAGAGCAATCACAACAACTCTCCTCCAACCTCCATAGCCTTTACCATCAAAGACTGAATAAACCAAGTTCATCCCTGGATAATCTGAGGGATGAAGGTAATAGGGGTGAGGTAAGTCAACAATTCATATCGTAAGAGAAGTTGCAAGTGCAGTAACTCGCGTAGTGGAAGAAGAATTGTTACCGGTTTCTGTAGAACCCATTGTTGAGTGAATGAAGGAAGGAAAATGATGATGATTATGTGATAGATTTTGAAATGTTTAGGAGCAGATTTAAACCTGCTCTGATACCATGTAGAAATGTAAAGAAATCAACGTTGAGAATTTTCCTTCTGTATTGAATGAATATCTATTGTACAGAGTTGATGTATAAATACAAGGAAGAAAGGAATTGATCTAGGGTAAAAATAGAAAGGCCAAGTGGCATTCTACTACTGACTATACCTATAACTAATTTTTATTCCCTATAACTGAATAGAAGATAAATACAAAAGATAAATAATTACAATACAAAGTATAATGTATTCTGATCTTCTAAAAGAGTTGTCCTTCCAGCTGCTTCCAGTGGTGAGCCCTTCCAGTAATAAGTCCACCCAATAGAAAATATGGCTCAAGTCCAAGTCTTCTTTACAGTTCAAGACAAAAGAACATATTAACACATTTCGGACCAAACAAAGCTAACCTTAGAAACATCAAACTACTTCTTCGTCTTTTCTAACTTTCTCAGAAATTAGGGTAACACGAACATAATATTTGCTCTGTGAAATCTAACATCGAAAATGATTTTAACTTCTTTTTATTGTATAAATGAGGCTTTTTTCTTCGAAATAACAATGAAATCTACAAATGCCGCATAATAGCATTGGATCCCATAGATGGTAGCAAGACAGCCCCATGTGTGGTTAGTCCCAAAAAAATATATGGAGATGTTTGGCTTTTGGGGAACGTGCATTGTTTTTGGCCACTCTTTTACGTAATTTAAAAGCCATCTGCCTTTTACTTAAAAGAAAAAAATCAATGGATTAATTAAGAAAAAAACGAAAAGGAAAAAGAAAAAAGAACTGATAGATATAATCTTTCAGATCTCGAGTTGGAGAATTCAAAGGAGTTTGTGCAAAACTATTCCAGTCTTAATTATTTTTAACTAAACAATAAGCGTGCTCGATATTCTTAAAATAATTCTTACATTAATAAATGAATTTGCGTGCATAGGGTAGTGACGGAGGAATCTATGCTAAGTGATCTTCGTATGTGGTCGGAGACTCGATCGGACATATAATCATATCTTAATTACTGCACTTATAAGATAGTAGGAAAACTTTGGAAACCATATATATGTTCCTGCGCCTATGTAAATGTTATGGTTTTAATATTATATTGATTGAAAATTACTATGTGCACAAGAAGCTAAGTCAGAAAAACACACAAGCATTAAACTTCTTTATCCCTCTTGTAGGATAACAGTTGGTTATACTGTAAGCTTCCTTAAATGATAGATTCATCTATCTATATCTATATCTATATCTATATTATATTAAAAGCACGAACGCCCTTAACGAAATATTGTTCGCCTTTTTTACGCTCCTTAAATGCACTTTATGTTGGATAAAATAGTAAATACAAATAAAATACTTTTGGAGAAACAAAACTACCGTAAAGAAATAAGTAATTAAGAAGAAGACAAGAAGTAGGAAACTACTTTAATTAATATCCCTAATACTCTAACAAAAAAGGCAAAACATTTCGTAGGTTAAAAAGGAAAAAAAATAAGTAATACACTCATTAATTAGTAACCTATTAAAGAGGTCAAAATGCTCGTAGTTAGAAAGAAAAAAGAATAAGAACATCAGTTCGTAGGATATTAATTACGAATATCTTGAACTTAAGAAATAAAAAATTTATGAAGTAGATAGATTTTAAAGTCCATCGGTAAGATTTTAATATCAGGTATGTTAAAATTCATCATTTAATAGCCCTATTAAAGAGGTCAAAATTTTAGTAGGTTAACAAGGGGAAAAAAAAAAGATAATAGTACGGACATTCAATAATAACCCCATTAAAGAGTGTAAAACAAAATTCCCATCCTGATCTTTTATTTTTTATGAGCACATTCTTTTAGTTTTGTATCTATCTATCTATCTATATTTATATTTATAATTATATTATATTAAAAGCATAAATACCTTTTTTTACTCTTTAAAAAAATTATTAGACAAATTAGTGAATCGAGTTTTGTTCTTTATAATTATGAATTTAAAATTGTAATATTTAGGAAATTGAATTTGATAATTAAACCTTTATTTATTTGAAATATGTAAAACTCCTAATATTTAAAAACTCAATTTCAAGATTATATTTTATATAAATTCCTTGCTTAATAATCTTGACTTTAAAATCTTTCTATAATACTTATCAAGTTGCGCCATCTATAGCAACCAATCAATTTTCTCTTCGTCTCCTATTTCACTGTGATTATGAAAAATTTAAACCTCAAGGTCTTTAAATATTTGTCCCTCCCGAAACCAAGAAAGAGAATAAGGAGTATGAAAAAGAGATAACTGACGTAATGCCAAAGTTAAATAATGTTGATTTTGTTAAGAATTTAAAAGAAAGATAAAGAGAAGTGGTTGACAAAAGCAAATAACTTCTACAAACACAAAGATCTAAAGAAAAATCTCAGATAAATTTTTTTATCTTTTGAAAATAGAATTTTTATTGAATAACTATAATTACATTTAAATATCTAAAATTTGGATGACCTAATACTAAGAATTTGACAAAAATAATTAAAATGTTAAGAGCAAATAGTTAAGTTTTTTTAGATTAATTAAAAGCAAAAGAATTCAGTTCGATTCTTTTCCAAATTATTCATATAAAAAAAGTATTTTTCAAGTTGATAAATTTTTTATAGTGCATAAGTTTTGTTTCCATGAGAAAAACATTGGCGAAGAAAGAAAATAAACATAGAACAAAATTGATTACATCGCTATGATTAGGTACAAACTTGAAGCGATAAGGATGAAACATCAAAAGGTAAATTATATTTTAAATGAGTTATCTTTTTATTTTATTTTTTCGGCATTTGTTCTAAAGTATGACAACTCCTATATATTATTTTATATATTATGTTTGTAAAATATTAACTCAACATTAGTAAAGGCAACACGAGAAACAATAGCAAGTCATCCCAAAACTAAAATAAGATTTTTAGTTCTTTTAGGGTTAGGACTCTTTATATAGATTGAAAAACAAGATTGAAACTAATGTTTAATGGATATGGTCAAATTGATTTGTTAAAAATTAATAATGACAACTTTGAACACTCTTAGCTAAGATTCTTTTTATTCTATCCTATTGGCTATAGGAGGTTTGTTTCTGGGGCTTCCTCGTAGAATCTACTTTTTTTTTATTATGTAAATTATGCATGGATCCTCCCGCTTGAAAATAAGTCTTCTTTTCTGAATAAACATATACGTATGAACTCTTGCATAATTAAATTTCTACAAATAATCGACAATATTGTCTTTTTTGACTTTTTTCAAATTGCAAAAGGTCCTTCTCTTCCTAAAGTTGAAGATCTCATATATGTTGGTGTGGGAATGAAATCTCTTCAATAAGTTAATACCATAGCGCTTCAATTTTCTATTTTATTAGTGAAGTTAATTTGAATTATTTTCATATTCATAAAAATACACACTATTAAAATTATGCAGAATCCTGACTGTCATATATGTCGAAAACCCCAGAATTTCAACAACTTACCAGCAAGAAATAATTCGTTGAAAAAATAGTGGCCGCAAAAAATTTCGATAGTCGGTCACCGCTCATTTGACGGTCATTTAAGATGAAAAAGGACTTTTTAATGCACATTTTTGCACTCAGTAAATTTTTAATAGAAAAATATTGATTTTCTAATGACAATAACCTTAAGAAATATTCTTGAGCGTTGGAGGGTTATGTCTTCTTGCTGAAATTTTAAATAAAAAAATAATATTTTGTGAAAGTGAAGTAATAAAATTATAATATTGGAATACATGTTAAGTTGGATATATTGGCTGAGATAATTAAAGACTTTTATGAGGTAATTTTTTTTTATTATTGGATAAATAAATACGATCGACAATCATCACTCTCAAACTTATACTTTTTTGTATTATAACACAAACACTATTTTTAAATATAATATTTGCATAACTTTTTAAAAAAATTAATAGAGATAAGGTACACGCGCAAAGTGCGTACCATAGGATTAGTAATTTTAAAATAAGATATAGTATTAGTTATTACAATTGGTACAGGTGACACATTGATGTTAATATTTTTTACATTAACAGTTAGAGACGGGCATACATAGTAGGGAGAGGTGTTACCGGAAAAAATAGTCAAATATTAAAGAAATTCTTCCACTAATCTTTATAAATAATGATAAATTTATATTGAATATAATAGTGCCACAGTAACCGTCGAAACCTTAGTCCACGTAACATGCTAGACATATGCATGTATGGACGAAGAAAGAATAATTCAGTTTGCAGTAGGATCCAAGTGCATGCAGCCAAAAGCTAGCTAGCAGTTGAATTATAATTTTCTTGTGGGCTCATCATTTTACCTTTTTAATTTGTGTAATAATGTCAAATATGTTCTTTATTTTAATAGTGAATTATGCTAGGGCAAGGACCACTTTAATTTAACTGCATGCCATCAAGATACTTCCTTTCTTCTACCTTTATTGTTTTTTTTAATGGAGTGGTGAAACGAAGGATGAAAAAGAAAAAAATTATAGGGTGTAGATAAAATGAACAGGTGTAATTGTTGTTTGATCATTTCTATCCGTGTACTTGAATTCCAATATATAGGAGTTCACATAATAATTGCAACCACAAAATGAGTTTGAAGAATTGAATTGGAAGTCATTCGTTCAGTTTAGACTTTAGACTTACAATCCCATATTCCTTCAAAAAGTTCAAGATGTATATTAGAGTACTACATTTCTCAAAGGCCATGATGAGGACTATATAGAATTTTTTTTCTTTTTTTCTTTTCTTTTTCCACTCGGTATTTGGTATTTGGTATCTACATGGGGCTCGACCAAATCCAAATTCCCGCTCTTTCTTACAGCTACAACTTTAAAAATCGCAACATGTTTGACAAAGTAGGACGCGATAAAATGTCATAAATTAAAAAATTTCAACAACAAAAATATCATAGGCTAGTCGTATGAAATTGTCACGTCTAGAAAAAGAATGAAAAAATTACTCGACACTACAAATATATACACTGTATTTATCATCAGTAGCTATACTTTCAGAGAATTATCATTCGCAGCTATATTTAAATTTTATAAAAGATTTACATATTGTACTGAAACAAGAGATCAACTGTTTCGAACTAAAACAAAAGAGCAACAAGCTCTAGTAGCCCAGTTAGTTAGAGTACATGCTTAGTAAGCAGAGGTCTTGAGTTAGAATCTCAATCAAAGCTCTAATATTCTGTATTTATGTATTTTGCCTTGGTTGTATTCGTTGCATAAATAAATACAGTTGACCAAACTATAATTATGTATAGTAATTAGGCTCTAAATTGCTAGAATTTTTGGGATGAGCTATATTATATAAGATTAGGGTTGTTTCTAAATAAGAATTTTTCATAAAGCACCATCTTTTAAGTCTAATTAGTCATTTATAGATATCTTTTGCTATATTACGTGTTATAGATACTTTTTATGTGGTTATACAATGTATTTGATGTATTTAAGCTATTGTATTCATTAATACAATAGCAAAAATAGGCGTAAAAAAGTGAATTCCAGCTAAGGTTGATATGTATTTGACTGTATTCACGCAGCCTTATCGTGAATACAGTAACGTATTTGCGTAAAACCTGGAAGGTTTAACTTGTTAAAAAGGGAAAGGAAATCAAATCACCTGATATTCTCCTAATTTAACTCAACGAACAAAAACTATTACCCATTAATCTGTATTCTTCCATTCACGATTCAACCAAAAAATTAGCGAAAATTGGAATTTCACTTCTCCCTTTTCTCTGTTCCCAGTTCTCAATGCAACCACGAAAAAGTACGATTGATACAATTGTATACAAAATACGGTATAATTCCATTATACATATGGCAAGTTTAACAGTGCTGTTGCGTCATTCTGGCAAGTGGAACGATGAGAGCAATTACGTTAATTTTTCAATTGAAGGAATACTGATAAAGGAGTATGCGTCGTATAATGATTTGGTTGCTTAAATTTCTAATCAACTAGGCATAGATTTGAGCACAAAGTTCATTAAAATTCAATACAAAGTAGAAGGGAATAGCACGCCAATGGAAATACACAATGACATGGGTTACATGGTGTATGTAGAGTTGAAAAAAAGAGAACAGAGAATTCGGGATGTATCCTTTGTGCATAACAACGATTAAAAAAGAACTTGTATCCGATGGTAGTTTAAGTAAAGGCGATATTGTACAAATAGACGAATCACTTCAAAGGTATGATTTCGGTACAGATGATACGCTTGCTCTAGATCTTGTCAATTCAGGAGAAGCAATTGGGGTGTTTGAACTGAACAAGGATTTAATAATTTCAAAAACTAATCAAAGGGAGGTTATTGTTGGACAAGTATATAAGTATAAGGTTACATTGAAAGAGGTGATGGATAATTATGCTATATCTCAAAGGTTTCAATTTCGGGTTGATAAGTCTAATGCTGTCAGGTTTGCGTGTATTTAATTTTTTTTTGTTTGTATTTTGTATTATTGGCTCGAGCTATAAGTTAAACATTGATGTATTTATGCGTATTTGTGGATTTCCACTTGATCATCATTGATGTGTTTAACATATTTTTGTTTATGGTGCTTAAATACATGTATTCATATGTATTTTACTGGTATAGTTACATTACAGTATCTCTAATTATTTTCGTATTTTGTTTACTATCCTTTTTAAGTGTATGCATATGACAATAATTGTATTTAATTGTATTTATTGTATTTAAATGCATATAACTATAATTGAATTCAGTTGTATAATAATTTATATATACAGATGTCAGAATGTATTCATGTCAGATTGTATTCATATGTATATGAGTGCATTTTTCGTAAAAATTTATGGTAATCATATATATATAATGATTAATTCTTTGCAGCTATGCATTATTATGTATGTCAGAAGATTGTGAATGGAGGTATAAGGCTTCAAGTATTAACAAATCAGACCTATTCAAAGTGAGAGAGTTCATTGATAACCATACATGTTCGCTGAAGGACAAGGTGTATGAGCAGCGACATGCAAGTAGCAACCTTATAGGTGGTATGATTAGGCCTAAGCTTACTAATCATAAGAGGAAATACACCCTAAAGGATATTATTGATGACGTGAAATCAAATTTAGATGTAGATGTTAGCTACATGTTGGCGTAGAGGGCTAAAGAAAAGGCAATGAATTTTTTGAGAGGTGAACCGGCTGATTCATACAAAAAATTACCAGGATACTTATATACAATGGATATGACATATCCAGGTTCCCACATCAGAATGGTAAAATCGCCCAAAAATAAATTCATGT
The DNA here is from genome assembly GCA_026770625.1 of Nicotiana glauca. NCBI lineage: Eukaryota > Viridiplantae > Streptophyta > Magnoliopsida > Solanales > Solanaceae > Nicotiana > Nicotiana glauca. The sequence continues at coordinate 12,223 of MU748345.1, read as the reverse complement.
ACGTGTATATATTTTTGTATGCCTTTATAAAGGGGTTTGATCATTGTAGACCCATTGTTGTTGTGGATGGAAGTCATCTAAAATCTTACTACACCGGGACATTCATTTCGGAAAGCACATTGGATGGTGCAGGTGAGTACTTGAATTATAATAAAATCTGTTAATATTTTAAAGATTAAAATACATGTTTTAAAAATATGTATTCAATTGTCTTTACAGGTCATATATTGCCACTAGCATATGGAGTTATTGATTCAGAGAACGATGCTGCTTGGACGTGGTTCTTTGAGTAATTCAAGATAGCATATGGTGACAGGGAAAACATGTGCATCGTTTCAGATAGAAATGAGAGTATCATTAAATTTGTATCGAGAGTGTATCCATATGTATCGCATTTTGCTTGTATATAGCATATATGGAACAACGTATATAAGAAATTTAAAAAGAGCCATGCAAAGTTGAGCGAGATATTCTTCTCGATGGCAAAAGCACACACACAAGCTGAATTTGACAGTATGATGGAGAAGGTGGAGAAGGTAGATATTAGAGTGAAAGAATACTTGGAGTTAGCTGGATACGAAAAGTGGGATAGGTTGTATGCACCTGTTAATAGGGAATGGACCATGACGTTAAATATTGCTGAGTCAATCAATGTCGCACTAGTGTCAGCAAGGGAATTGCCAATATACGACTTTCTCGAAGAAGTTAGGAAGATGTTTGGACGTTGAAATTGTAGTAACCGCAAAGAAGCTACATAGACATACACAACGTTTGGAAAAAAAAATACCAGGAGATGCTGACTTTGAATGAGGCAATGTCTACATGCATGACTGTAAGTTTTATTTTAATGTCATTGTATTATATAGCTTAATTATTTTCTAAAATAACTAACATGAATACAACACATTTTTCAAAATACAACTGACATGAATAGAACTAAATTCAACTGCATATAACACATATTTCATAGTAGATCTGACATGAATACATATGAATACAACTAAATACATTCTGCAAAAATCAACTGGAGTAAGATATCATTGATAGAAATATATGTCCTAATATAATACATATGCATACAACAAATAAAGACATTGCGATTAGAATAAAATACTGACGGAAACTTTGAAAATTCTTATATATACAACTATTCGAATACATCAGAATACAACTGACAAATCTATATTATACAAAATTTTTTAGATAGACGTATAGTCGTGCCATAGCCGTCTAATGTTTTTATGACACTTCAGTTTCATAAAGTCCAATAGATTTTTGATGTATGTCATTGTATTCATAAGCTAATACGTAATTATAGTTTATAGTCTGCCGGTCTAAATATACGATGTATTCTTCTGTATTCAAACATTTCAATTGTATGTAACTGAGTAATTCAGAATTATACATATGGTAATTCAGTTATATGTGCTCAAAACTTATAATTATATGTTTAAATGTAGGTGGTACCATCAACTGAATACTTACATGCGGTTAACGATGGAGGGAAGCAACACACCGTCTGCCTGTTAGAGAGAAAATGTGCTTGTGGGAGGTTCCAAGTTGATGAATTACCATACCCACATGCTTGGGCTTTATTGAAGAGCAAGTTTCTAATGCCAGAAGAATATTGCTCTAACTATTACAAACCAAATTCTATTGTAATGACATACGATGTGCCTGTGTACCCACTATCGGACAGAAATGGCTGGAATACACTAGCACATGTTGTAGAGGAGGTTGTATTACCACCCAAATGGAAAATACTTCCTGGAAGGCCAAAGAAGAAGCGCGATAAACATTTAAGTGAATTGCTGCAGCCGAAAAATCAACATTCATGTAGCATATGTGGGCACGGAGGACATAACAAGCAAACGTGTAGAAATGCTCCACGTAGGATTTAGTTAACACTCTGTCATGTATTAGTACTCCAACGATTTGTCAATACTTATGATGACATTGTCAGGTAATAAATTCTGAAATGCCTTTCGTGAATAGATTTTTGATACATTTAGTTGCAGTATTGTGTTGGATACATTTGAATACAACCTTGTCCATATATACTTTGACAATTTATTATAGACAGTGCCAGAGTTATATACATAACTAGTCAAAATATATCGGAATACAACTATACACTCAGCTATAATATAACAAATTCAATAAATACGTATAACCTGTTCAATATACATACAGTTTCTGACTTTGATATTAACCTGTTCAATACGTATAACTTGTTCAATTCAAGTGACTAAATATTAATACATACTTATATCCTGTAAGATACATATGAATATAAAATGAAGATTAAGCATGAATACTTATGAAAAAAATAATGAAACATAGATTGAAAAGTTGCAATTGTCATACACGAACATTGTATAAAGTGATTAAAACATGTTCTTTTTCTCACTGAATACCATCTTCACCAAAAAACTATTCAAAAAACAATATTCACATAAAAACAACATTCCAAAACTACATTCACCTAAGCTACTCTAACACTATCTGCAACTTTGAATCTGACTCCGTGATTTGTCTAGCAATCTTTGAGGGTGCTTCATTCTCGCTTATGGCATCAACATCTATCTTTCGCATAGAATAGTGTCAGAGGAGAGCACCATATCTTTGACAGACTAGATTGGAATCAAATGTTATTTGTAGAATCTCACCAAGAGTGCTAAGAGACTCTGCGTATGCTGCAACATGCACCCCAAAATCCCTAAAAAATATTGACATAATTAAAAATAATTCATACAGTTAGATTTTTAATATGATACAAGAATGATGATTGAATACATACATGCTCCCAACTTTCTGTTGAGGCAGATTTGATATGAAAACAACTTTAAAGTGATCAGTATGTGACTTCTCAGTGTATGCTGAGTAAGTAGACCAATCTATGCTTTGACTATCTCTGTAAAAGCCACTGATTGATAGATACCGAGGTACAAGCATAGCTAGCTTATCTATCTCAGAAGCTACATAGGCATCATGTCCTGCATATCTGTACGAGTCATACACTTTGATACATCTCTCATTGAATGAGACAACAGCCAATATCTAGTATAGTTTTTCCTTCAAGTTGACTGGTATCAAGACATTGTCAACAGTATGTCAAGGTACATTAGCTAGCAATCTTTAGCCCCTTATGTACTCACACACCATATCCTCTTCTTTGGCTACATTAGCATTACTATCTGTATCAGCATACTTGTCAGAAGATTTCAGCGATTCTTGTCTTGAATATACAATCAATAGTTGTATACTTGAAGTTTCTTGTTTGGCTGTACTTTCCCTTCTTTCTCAGATAGTAGAATATGACATCAATATATTATACACAAATTTAATTATATAGTGTTAGTCTAATTAATCAAACTATGAAAAAAAGAATATGACAAGTGAAACTCAGTTAAATACATCACAGATATTAAAGAATAATACAGCTGAATACAGAAAAATACATCTGAATATGCTGTATTACAATAGAAATTCAAGAATAAAGAGGCAGTTAAGTACATCATAGAGATTCAGTTAAATACATCTGAATACATTTAAATACATATTATTCAAAACTAATGAGTCAATTAAATACATATTACTGTAATATATTTGTTAGTTACAACTACTGATAACTTTGAAAATATATCAGAATACATTAAAATACAGTAGTACTTCAGAAATAATGATGCCATTAAATATATCATACAGATTCAGTTAAAAACATGTTGCATTTTCAGCTAATAAAAAATTCTAAAATACATCTAAATATAGTAGATTTATTAGTAACATTTGCATACAACTGAGTACATCAAAGTAATGTAAGACAAATTTGGGTTAGAGCTCAATTTGTGAATTATACAATTAGACAAACCAATACTAAAGAAATGAATTATACTGGAGTTGGAAGGGGTGTCATCCCATAGTTTACCGTCAAACGATAGAAGGTAAAACCAATTTTTTGAATTGACTTGATCAACTCCAAAATCCAATTCTTCTTGTAATGGTCTTCCAAATTACTTCTACAAGCATGATATAAAAAAGGAATTATATCCATTTTTAAAAATATAAATACGTAATAGATATACCGAGAAAAAACTCACATCTGCTCATATCTAGCAAGATGACCATTACGAACCCATTTGTCGTATTCCTGAATGATTAATGTAGGGTGCGGCCCCATTATTGAATCATCCTCAAATGGGTGTCTTTTTTCAAAAATGGGGGTCAACTGAGATACCTGTTGTTCATTGAATTCATGTATAGAGAGTTTTAATTATAAAAACCATGGGAAAATAGATAATTAATTTATAAAATACTAACTTGCGGAGTCGAAGTTAGACTCGTAAGGCGAGGAATACCATTTACTTGGTCGCCGATTCCTATGAGATGGTACTGGGGTTGATGCACCTTTTTCTGCACTGTTGTGTATCACAATTCTAGTTTTTGGAATTTGACTAGGAAGAAACTTATCGTCCAGCTCAAATTGAGATACACAGTAATTTGTAGATACATCCTCTTGGCCTGTAGGTGGTAAGTTGCACCGCACCTCTAATGTAGTATTCCCTCCACTCTTGACTTCACACAAAGAGCATTAACCACTGCATTCTGTTAGTCGTATGCATCATTGTTAGAAGTATGTTCAATGAATACATCTGAATACATGTCTTAAGAATACATATGAATACATGTTAGAAGTATGTTCACTGAATCTCCTTAAGAATACATCTGAATACATGTTAGAAGTATGTTCAATGAATCTCCTTAAGAATATATCTGAATAGATGTTAGAAGTATGTTCAATGAATCTCCTTAAGAATACATCTGAATACATGTGAATACAGGTTAGAAGTATGTGCAATGAATCTACTTAAGAATACATCTGAATATATGTTAGAAGTATGTTCAATGAATCTCCTTAAGAATATATGTGAATACATGTGAGAACTATGTGCAATGAATTTCCTTAAGAATTACATCAGAAATACAGATGCATATGGGGTTAAGATAATTTAAAATACTGAATTATTCTGTATATACTTGTATTTCACAATATTATAAAATTATTTTATATATGATTAATCAGAACAAGAGAAAACAAGAGATCTAAACATGTACTAAAGAGGTTAAAAAATGTTAAACCTCAATATTATCGCCGACTAGTATATCAGTCTGTCTGTGAGCTTTTGGAATATCTTGCAAATTGGCTTCATATGGCATTTCAATAACATCATCACGTGTCCCTGTTATTTCCTTTCTCTGGTGTAAGCTTTCTTTTTACTGATTGTGTTGAAGATGGTCAGCAAGCATCTTAAAGTTATCATTGATCAATAATCTCAAAGACTTGAATTCACCCATAACCTTAGCAAGACATAAATAATTAGAAAGGTGCATTTGTACGCATACGAATGTTAAGCACTAAACTGTAATGTTTAATGTGATAAAAAATTCACGTATTCTTTGAATGGATTTAGGTCTTTCCTCAAAGAAGATACTTCATCATTTTTGGAATCTGCCAGCTGATTGTGATGCAAAATATTTTGTGCAATTTCAGATACACCAACTGGAGCTGTATTTGAGGGATGAATATTCTGTTCCTTGTGCTTTTTATGGGGCGGTGATGAAGATGGACCAACACTTGCAACATGTTTCTTCTTACACTAGAGATCAGGTGTAGGAGAAAAGTCATCCGAATCCTCTGCCGACTTGTCTGAATGAGTAGGAGTAGGATTGTTCTCAACAGCAACACCTACTGGAGGAATCTGAATAACGGCAAGCTCTATATCGGTTGGCTGGATGTCCTTGTAAACAGTCTGAAAGACAAAATACAATCAAAGTCTTACTACAATGGATATATTTTAATACTGGAATCAAAATGTAATTTGTATTCAAATGAATGTAGCAGTAATGATTAGTAAATCATATGCAACTGTATTAATGAAGGTAGCAATAACTGTTTTGAAGTTTCAATTAACCAAATATGCAGCTGTACTAATGAGCATAGCAGCAACTGTATTCAGCTGTATGCAGCAACTGTATGCAACTGTATGCAGAATTAATGATTAGTAAATTTTAAAGTAGCAACGATACAAATTGTATATTACCATGTTTCCCTTGTCATTGAACATGTTGTTCATCAGAAAAGCAAAGTTTGGTTGATTTCTGGTAGTTCTCCAATTGAGTATTCTGGGGACCACGTTATCAACTCGGAGTGTAATTTTGGGATCAACATTTGAACAACACTCATAAAACCACACTTACATAGCTAGGGGCATCCCAGCTATCCTGTAATACTTCTTCTGAGTATCCATCTTCTTGCTAATAGATTTTGCCAGCGTTTCAAATGATTTTAAACCCCATGGATATTCAGAATAGCGCCCACTCTCGACCAAGTCAAAATGTAGCATGGGTATGGTTGTGTTGTTCTTCTTGGATGGAAAAATGAAGGTGTGTATGAAATAGAACAAAGCTATCTTCAAGGCATCACCATCGTTGTCGTGACCCCAGTTCTTGTCAGCAAAGCATTTCATTAAATATTTCTTCTTGACAGGATTGGCACCTCCAAATTAAGTCTCGATAAGCCGGTTAGGAACATTTTCACTGAACTCAAAATCAACATCGTTACCAACACATTTGAGACTAGTCACAAGCGCAAACTCCCTTATTGATAAAGATAATAAAGTACCATTGACATGTATAGCAAATACATTGTCAGGAGTTCCTTCTAACTGGAGAGCCACGAAGCATCCAAAAATTGATGTTGGACTTCACAACGCTTCATTTGAAGGAAATTTCTAAAATAAGTATTACCCAGTTGGCTGTACTACTCTGGAGAAAGATTTTCTTTTAGCTCAGCGAATATGTCAGTGTTAGTATATACACTGATATGCGATGCAAATATAGATTGTTTTTTCACAAACAACTTAATTCCTTGCATTTAACAAATGTAAAATACATATAAATACAACTGAATACAATACATATTTCATAAATACAACTGACATGAATACATATGAATAAAACTAAAATCAACTTAATACAATATATATTTTCATAGTAAACTGAATCAACACATATGTCATAATACAACTGAAAAGAATACAACTGAATACAACACATTTTTCATAAGCCAACTGACATGAATACAATTGACAATTATAAATACATATAAATACAACTGACAACTATAAATACACATGAATACAACTGAAAAATATAAATACATATGAATATAACTGACATGAAAATCCTTATAAATACAACTATAAGAATACAACTGACAAATCTGTATTATTAATTTCTATAAGTACAAAAATACATCGAATGTCCTTTTTGAACAGAGAACTCAACCGTTGTATACTTATAAATACATATAAATACATCAATAATACAGATAAATACATCATAAAATACCTTTTCTTCAAGTGTATCCGAGCTTTTATGTGACGACCCTGTGAGCACGTGATTTTGGCCCTAAGCAATATATTCCTAAAATTCCAAACAAAATGATTCTTCTTTTAGTATTCTGTAATTTGTTGAATTTTGTGTTATTTGTTTGCATTTTTACTTGTGCATTTTAATTCATATGAAAAATATAAAAAATACGCATTTGCATTTAGGTTTTAATTTCATACTTTAGGATTAATTAAGAGTTAATTTGTCTAGGATAAAATAGTAAAAAAATAACAAATGATACTTCTGCATTTTAGTTGATTTGCATTTAATTAGGAAATCTAATTTTTGTGTAATTTGGTTGTGAGTTCTATTTTAGCTTTCTTATAAAAACAGAGAAAATTAAATAAATACAAAACACAAAAATATGCACTTTAATTTTATTTTTTAGTAGTAATTAGGTATCAATTTGTTTTAGAACAGATTTAAAAGAAAATTACAAAAATAATTGTTTGGCACCTTGTTGTTGTATTTATTTTTAAATTAATATTTATTTAAAATGATTTTAGAATATAAAATAGTTTAATTTTGAATTAAGTCCTTAGCTTAGCATTTTAATAAAATTAGAAAATATAAAAAATACATAAAAATGAAAACAATACAAAAATTGAATAAAAGAAAATTAAAAGAAAAGGGGGAAAAGAAAAACAAATTGAATAAAGGGCTGCCCAAATTGAGCCTGTTTTAATTAAAATGCATAAGCCCAAACGAATGTCAAGCCAGCCCAGACCAATTCCGGTCCAACCTGTCTTTGAGACCTCCAAAACGACGTCGTCGGAAGGCGATACTACGTCGTTTTGGAGTTGTTAATTGATGAGTCAATCCTGGCCTTCCATGATTCTCATCCAACGGGCCGCGTTAGTTTATTCATTTTTAGATAAAAATGTCGGAAGCAGGGTTCAAAATCAGAGACCAAATTCTCGTCTTCCTCGTATCTCCAATGTCTCCGACCTCCGCCCCATTGCCGCCGGCCGGAAATCGGCGCCGCCGGCGGCAGTCGCCCTTTCGCCCCCAAATTTACACCACCACACAACCTTCCCCCCCTCTTTCCATTCCCACCATTGGTTTTCCTCAAAAACGAACCCATCTTCTCGAATAAGACCCGCCGTCTTCGCCGGAACCCTACCGCCGGCGAACGTGACTTATGCCAACGACCACCAAAATAACACCATAGATTCTCCCCAACCTCCTCTTTCCTTTCCCCATGGTCCTATGCCTCGAATCTGCCCAGAAAGCTTCGAATATTAGTTTGAATGTTTTTCGGCCAGTGCCTCACCTCATCCAAAAAATTCCAAACTCATACCACACACTCCCCTAACCTCCCTTACCCCTAATCTATGACCAAAACCCCTCAAATCCCACTGGAGCTCATCAAAAATCAAATCTGAGTTCTTTCCGATCAATGAACATTAATTCAAATCCCTACGATTCCGGACCGCAAAATACCTAATCATAGGCTTTCCCTTGAAAACATACGATTAGGTATATTGCAGGTCAGGAATCTTGGAGGATTCCCTCACCTGGCCAACCGGAGTCTGTTCTAGTAAGTCGCCTAATTCCCTCTGTTCAAATTCATTTTGTTTAATTACTGCTCCTATTTTTGTGTTATAATTGATAAAATCCTGTTAAGTTAGTGTAGTTGATAAGTGTTGTTGATCAAGTATTCTCTGTGAGTCGTTTTGGTTAGTCAAATCACAAGTTGTAGTTTAGGTTTGAATAACAATTAGTAATAGTTTGCATGCTAGTTTGATTAAGAATTAGTAGTTAATTTCATGTTGGTTAAGTTCAGGCTTGTTTCTTCAAATTGATTTTGGTTCTGATAGTTCGTTGATTCTGATTTCTTTCTTTCTTGTTGATGAAGTTCTGCCAATAATTAGATGATTAATCCTGGTTTACTTAGGTTTGTTGTTGGTTTGTTCTTATAAATTAGATTTAGGAATGGTGTTGGATTGATTCCAGTTGGTTCCAATTGTTGGTTAGATCAATGCTTAGGGTTTGATTGGTTATAGCTGGTAGTTTAATTTCAGGGATTAATTAGGTTTAGTAATTTTAGGAAGTATCAAGGTTAGTTTGGACATAGGTCAAAAGGAGGGGAAGGCTGCAGTAATTCTAAGGTTCAGCAAGGGTATTTTGGGCATGGAAAAGGGTAGGATTATTAGAAATGGTAAATATCAAAATGGGTTAAGGGTAGTCTAGGAATTGTAGGGGGTATAGAAGGTTCTAGAATAGACTTTAGTGTAGAGGTCAATGCAATAAGGTACTTGTACTACAAGTCAGAAAATCAGGGGTAAAAACAACAATAAATCAGGGACTAAAAGAAAACAAAAGATCTGAAGTTTCACCCTAGGATTAGGCTATAAATAGGCATTAAATTTCCTTGAATAGGGGGTTCTTTTGGGCTCTAAAAATCTGCATTCTTTCTCCAGAATTTTCTCTTAATTTCCAGATCACATTTTGAGTTTTGAAACCTTACAAAAAAACAAAAAACAGTAGAAATTACAAAAAAAAAAAAAAATACTGTGCAATTTTATTTCTTTAGCGTAGTTTTGATCCTTAAAGATTACTTTGCGATCCTGATTGTATGCTGGCTATTGTAAAACTTTAGAAGGGAACCAGTTAGTTTTTGGGGTCTTCATTGGGTCCTTGTGGTCGTTTTGGGTGTTAAGTTGTTGAAATTACTTGCTGATTCTCCCGGGACTCTAATTTGGCCTGAAAATCATTCAACCATTGTTGTGATTAACTGGCTGAATACCAGAATTGTTACTGCTACTGATTTTCCTCTTGTCCTCCTATTTCAAATTCCAGATACACTGTCTGAATTCTCCACGGTGTAATTTAAAGCTGAAGAGAAATGTGGTTGATTTGTTAATTTGTGTTCAGTTACTCATTATAATCTGTAGGTATATGTTGATTAGTTGGCTTTTGCTACTGCGATTTGTTAATTGAAATAGGATGCTGTAAATATATGAATGACTGTTTGGGGTTGATACTCTGTAGCCGCATGCTCTATGAATTTCACAAATTGTCTAGTTTGTCTTGCTCAATCATATTACTAGAGTTATATAATTGTGGACTGAAATTGGATTGTAATTAAATTGCCTAGACTGTTATTTAGATTGTAGTTATTTTCATTAGACATTCATTGAAATTTAAGCGGGTTAAAGTATTTTACAAAAATGAATCCAGTAGGTTGTATAATTTCTACCTTTGATCTCTTCCCATGTGTTATCATTTGACTTGATACTGTAGTATTAAAACAGGCTCGTGATATTTTTAAGCATCAGTAATTAATGCCGTTTGAATTATGGTAAAATAGGTCCCTTAAATAATAAATTGCATTAACTACTCTGAAAGTTAAGACTCAATGTTAAAAATTCTGGGATGTCAAGATTCAATATAGTGTGGCAATCATAGTAACGTTAGGATGCATTGATGGGTTATAATTTATATTGTTGAACTGGATTCATTTTAAAGCTGTTTGTGCTACGATTAGGCTATGGATTTTGGCCCAAGTCGCGAGGCCACTGCCCAAATTCATGTTTAGTTTAAACTCGGTACTGGGCAGCAAAGTTGGGCTTTTGCATGAAGTTGGATTCGCTGGGCCCAAGCTAAAGGAACGGCCCAGATTTCTGCTTGGTCATATGTCCACTTGGACTTTGACCCCAGCTTTAAGCCAGCTTGCCTGGTGTGTATTTAGGATTCTGTGTTCGAGGCCCAAGTTGGTTAAATAAAGGAATTCATAGGCCCTAAATATAGTGGCCCTTAAATAAAGCTAATCAACTAGGACTCGATCTTTTATGTTTAGAGACAAATTAAATAGGTAATTGTAGCCACTTTGTGGGTCGGCCTTTGAATAAAACGAGACGAGCCTCGCCGAACCAAATAAAAATGGCGGGGCCCTCAATAATTACTACGTAAAAATATTTAAAGTTTGGGAGGACTGTTTAGCGAATTTCATGATCTTCTCCAAAGATAAATAACACGGAGATGCTTTAGGCGCGATTGATAATAATATTACTTTCCTAAATACGGGTGCACATTTATGTGACCCAAATCCAAATCTCAACGAAGTCGAAATGTATTAAAAGCCACGAGCGTACTGGTACGGCATGGTTTGAGATACATTTTCACGACGTTGCAATTCCTGTAAAATATAAACAATAAATACAATAAAAGCGGGTTATAAATTGAAGGCACATAAAAACAGAACATATATGGGAATCAGATAAAATCAAATACAACAGTTGAGCGACCGTGCTAGAACCACGGAATCCAAAAATGCCTAACACCTTCTCCCGGGTTAATAGAATTCCTTATCCAAATTTCTGGTTCGCAGACTGTTAAGAGAGTCATATTTTCCTCGATTCGGGATTCAACCGGTGAATTGGGACACCATTAATCTCGCAAGTAGCGACTCTGAATAAATAATAATAAATCCCGTTTCGACTGTCCTTTAAGTGGAAAAACTTCTTTATTACGCCCTTCACGGGGTGTAGTAATAACTTCGGTATAAAAGGAGGTGTGACAGCTCTGGAGACTCTGCTGGGGAGAAGAAACCCAGAACTTCGGTTCAGGGTTTAAAAATTCGAGCTCGGAATAATTGTTGTATTTGTTTATATCTGATTTCCCTATATGTTCATGATTAATGTGCTAAATGTTTACCGCTTTGATATTATTTGAATTGTGCATAAACTGTGCTGAAAACCCTTCTCTTCTCACCTCCGGGGATGTGCTTACTGGTTGAGGCTCCCTATTCTGTTAGTGTCAATACCTT